>APFE030775389.1:118607-169769 GCA_000404065.3 Pinus taeda
ATGGAGTCACCAAGGTAGAATGCAACCTCGAAAATCACTTTGAATTCCTGCTACCTTCAGAAATTCAACCTCATAATTTCGGGAATGAGTAATCATCAGACTCCCGGCAGACGCACCAAAATGTTGTCACAAAATCATACACTAAAGGCTGCTACTTAGTGAGATCTCATGCAACTGTTTCAAACCAGGCTTTAGACTAAGTTTTAGCCTCCTTAGTCAGAGAGGGCTCTCTCACAGATTTTGATATGCATTTAAGGGCAAAAGATGGCTAACTCTTTAAAACAGTGAATAAAGTTTAAGCTGGTTGGAACAACAAAATCAAGGCTTCTTCCATTGGGTTCATGGAGTCATACATTTCTACAGTAAACAAGCAACTACTGAATCATAGAAACCAAGGCATATAATGTCTCACTGTTCAAAACATCTACCAAGAAGGACTTCAACTCAACAAGACATACACAGGAAGTCTGAGCATCAATGATGAATTCAGAGTGATTGCATGTCTAGTGAACTGTAAAATAAGATGAATAGAACCAAAACCACATACATTCTGAACACTTGGGACACACGATGAATCTTGGGAAGAAACAATATGCTTTCTATTACTGTGAAAAGAAACTTTACATACACCAATATGAAAACTCTGTCTTTTTCATAAAAATCTCCAACCCCTGATACATCAGAGTTCTTCCTATATATAGGAAATAAAACTAAGCTATCTTGAGTCTCCTCCTCCAGCATGAGGGGAGCTCGAAAACCTATGATTAACTACCTTATCCATATTGAAACTAATTTACTAAATACAGAGGTATTGTGCTTTTAATACAATAGAGTCCTAGTTCTAATCAAATTCTGCTACCATCTCCTCGTTTGCATGATTTCCTCCTGATCTTTGACAGCTGTGCTTTTTCTGTAAGAGCTGGAATATATTTGAGGAGTATTCGCTGAATTGGCTGCCTTGGATTCTGAGTGTGTTGCTGACTCAGCCTTTGATGAAAAAATATCCTCTGTTTTCACGGTCCCTGTTTTAGTCCATGTTCATTTTCCAACGAAAATGCTTGAAGCTGTATAATGACCTTAATGACCATGCCATAACACCATGTGCCTGATAATCTGGATGCTTTACGAATACTGCCAGGTGTTGAATTCAAAATTCTGGTAATCCTACCAGAAACCCTAATTCTGCGGTCATAAAGGTACTTTATGAAAACTTGGTAAAGACAAAAAGTTTTACCTTTATGCAATAAGATTTACATTTGTCATCCTTTGAAGGCTTAAGCAACCATGTATGATTTCCTTTCTATCCTCGAAGCCTTTCTCCACAAAATTTGATGACCTCGGCATCGTTTTTGAATTTTCCCTTAAAAACAGTCACCTACGGCAGTTTCGTAGCGCGCTACGAAACTGCTGTTCTTTGCAAAATCACAGTCTTTAATGAATTTCTTCAATTACTTTAGATTGTTACAGCTTCATCTTCGGTTCCAAAATTGCTAACTTGCCTTTCTTTAATACATGCCTCAGAAATTAATTAACATTAAGAAAAATGAACAAAACTTGGTGCAACATTTGATCTTTTAAAAATTATAATTCATTTAGCAGCTAACTTGCCTAGCTGAGCCTTCAGCTTTGCAAGTTCATTCTCCATGGCTGCAATCTCTGATACTGTCTTTTCTAAATCAGCCATCTCCTTGTCAGCTGCTTCCCATTTTTCCTTGGTGGGTGAGGTTTTATCTTTCTTGACCAGAGGAGCCTTTTCCTTCACCTCTTTCTTTCTGCTTTCCTTTGTTGTTTCTGCCTGAGCTATCTACTTTCCTTTTTGTTTGGTCTGCTCTCTGGTATAGATTATTCTTTTGGTTTCCTGTACTTTTTCTGCCTTCACTGCCTTTTCTGCCTTCTCTGCCTTCCCTATTTTTTCTGCCTTTTTTGCTTTCTCTACCTTAGGCAATGGTTTAATTTGCTTTGTTGTTACCTTGGCAGTCTCCTCACCCTTTTGGACTTGTTCCGCTGCTTGGGCTTGTCTTCTAGTGATTGGCCTTCGAGGCTTGACCATGAATTTTTTTCCAACCTCCTCAAATCTTAGCCTTTTTGAGGCTTTTGATTTCTTAGAGCTATCAGGGGACGACTGGGTTAGGTCAATTGGCATAGGCTCCACCTGTACTGATGTGGCTTGTTCAAAGTCAATTGCCTCCAGCAAGTCCTTTAGACTAGCCTTTGACATGGGGCTGTCTTCTACTGCAACTGACTTTCCTTTTTCTTTACTCAACTGGCTTCTTGTTCTGATCCTGGTTTCTTGTGCAACTTCACTTGGCTTAGATGCGACTTTCTGATATTTCATCTTCTCCTTGGATGGTTTGGGTGTCTCTTTAATGACTACGGGTTTCTATGATTGCTTTGATTTGTGCTTTGGTTTCTTTCGGTCTTTAGCCTGCTTCTTAGGCTCAGCCAATGTAGGTTCTTCAACCATTGTTGCCAATGTAGGTTCTTCAACCATTGTAGACTCTTGAGTCTTTCCTTCTTTTTCTCTGTTTGGTAATGGGGTAAGACCAGTTTTTCTTTGGAAACCCGACATGAAAATAAAAGAGTCCCAATCCCTCCCGATTTTATGCAGGCTATCTAACACCAGTAGCTTAATTAAACCATGATGGAAGAGAGATGTCTCATAATTATCCCTTTTGAATTGGACTTTGTCGCACATTTTACCTAGACTCCTAAATAAATAGAAAGGAATATCTATGGATGCCTTCCCTGTGAAATGTAGCAGAAGTTTGAAATGGTAAGAGTAGACTTTAGTGTACCTTCCCTCGCATGTGAGGTATTTCTGAATGGCTGTGAGGAGCAGAGCATAATGCTCTTTAATATAATGCCTGGGTATTGCCTTAGTAAGGTCCTTGTTAGCATATTGGTCTTTCAGAAACTCCTTACATGGAGTTATATCAAACTTATAATTCTTAAACCATTCCTGACCACTCCTTGGAATTTCGGTGACAGCGGAAATAGCTTGCGGAGATACAGGGAATTCTAGTAATGCAACTTTAGAATTCAAGCCACTGAAATTTAGAGCGAAAGCTTTGGTTACCTCTCTGTGTCCGCCCTTCAATTTTTCACAGAACCTCCAGAAACCCGCCTGTCTGAAAGCTCGTGCAACACCTTCGTCTTTAAGCGTGAGATCAAGTCCTTCTGGTTCAGTTCTCAGACATCTCCCGGATCTATGCTCTCTTTTCTCCATCTTGCTCAGAAAATTCTTGCACAGAGAACTTAATTAGCAACTCCAATTTACTCAACAGCTTCGGCTTCGGAATGCAGGCTTGCTTACAGTAGTCTCTTTTTAAATGAGAATTCGGGCGGCTTCCTTGTGTTTTTTCAAACACTCACCATAGAACAGGCACGTTAATGCATCATGAATAAACATAATTGCACTACCATACCTCATAAGATTGATTGAAATAATTGACATGTGTGTGATCCTATCTCTAATGGCGGGATGAATCCTATCATGATCTGGAGAGGACGTCGACTGACACATATGAACGGTTTTTGATGACTCACCTCCCGAGATTTGACATTTCAAGGAAATATGCTGCAGAAAAAACCCGAATCCCCGATTTCGTAGTGCAGGCAATTATGAAATGACATACCGCGCTACGAAATGGTTGCTCAATGATATGCTGCGGAAAGGTGGAAAATGATTGCACAGCTAAACTGGCCAATCATATTACGCTGCGAAACTATGCAAAATCGGAATGATGCAATCAAGACAAGATATGCTATGAGATATGGTATCTAACGGTTTTTTACAAGGACTTACATCAATACCTTTGGAAAACTAATTTCAAAGTGACACACCTAAAATCCTATTGACTTGAACCAAAAATTTAATATGGATCTTTGGACATAGGTGAACTGTAGTTTTAAGTGATAACACCCTCCAGACCACATCAATACATCCCGAGGGTGCAGAAACCTGGTTCTAACACCCTCCCCTACTACCTCGGGTGAAAGTCACCTCAGTCCACACTCCACGGACTATTGCTGAAAGGGCCGGTAGCTATGGGATTTGTTTGGCTAATCACTCTTCTAAACCTGGGTCAGGGCCAAGGAGAATTTTAAGGATGGAAATTTTTCTTGAAGTTTAAAAACAATGGCGAATCTCACTAATCCCTAATATGCAAACTATAAAATGTTTATTGATATATTTGTAAAAATATTCAAATTTATAATGATTTTATATATAGTCTCTATATAATGTTGGCGATTTTTAAGGTAAAATAATTTTATATTCTAAAATTTGGGCGAATCGTCTTTTATAAAAATTGGAAATTGGCAAATCTTTTATGTGGAAAAATCATGGAAAATTAGCCCACTGGGCAAACATAAACCCTAAAACTTTCCATGGTCAGGGCCCAATAAGCTAACAAATGGTTACGTTGCTGGGACAGGGATCTGCCTAAGGGATGGTTGATGTCAAGAGTTTGGAACACTACAAAGAAAGAGATTGAATATTGATTGGATCAGAAGCGGTACGAGTTCGTAGGTAGCCTTAGCACACCTACGCACAAACCAGAAGTTTAGCATGGTGAACGTGATCAAGTTGTCTGTATTCAAGGGAGTAGGAAGTGAAGATCCAGAACAGTTTTGGTTCATAGTAAGGGCAATGTGGGAAGCACACAGAGTTACGAATGATAATAGTAAAAAGGCTACCCTGGTAAGTGCACTACAAGATCGCATGCTGACTTGGTATATTAAGCATTGTAGTGATCACCCCAATGCAAGAATAGCAAAGATCTGGGATGCGCTAAAAAAGGATTTTAGTCGGCCAAAATTAAAAATGCAGTCGATTATAGGATTCAAGGAGATCGTGATGTTGTCAGGAGAAACCCCTTGGGATCTGGATCAAAGATTGAAGAGTACGATCCGAGATGCTAACATGACGCTAATAGATGCACAACACCATGCATGGTTTGTGGTGTCTTTAATGGCACACATGAGGATAGCATTGTCAAAGCAGAAGATCTCGACCCAGGCTTAAGCATTAGAAATAGTGATGAGGTTGCATGAGACTCCAATATGGGATCCTGTGTTGGGAGTTCAGCAGATCCATGCCCAAATACAAAATCTATGCTTGGAAATCCAGAGTTTGAAACAGGAGAAGGCACGTAGGCCAGAAGGGCGCGAGGAGGTGTGGTGCGTAAAGTGTAAAGGCCAAGGCCATGATAAGGATCATTGTCTGATATTCACAAACTACATGACACCGAGGGGACCAATGCCATTACGACTAGAGGCACAAGTAGGGCTAAGCGCGACACCCTCTCTCTGGTGCACAATCTGTCAGGTGGGAGGAAAGCACAACATGGACAACTATCACCTTCTGCAAAAGTTTACCCATACCCCCCAGCAGTTATTTTACATTTTTTAAAAATCGGCGGGCCACGATGAATGAGACTCCCGTAGTTATGAATTACTAATGGATCGTACCCTTGCCTATAGGATGCAGACATAGGTGCGAGGTCAGGATCTAGCTGCGGTGATAGCGTGTGATAGGTTCAAGGGCAAGGATGAGGATGGGGAGGAATGGGGCCAGGAAGGGGCTGCGGGTAGCTGATCTATTACAACTGTGAAACACTAGGGCACTACGTGCGAGATTGTACCAACCCGACCAGAATATCATGTCCCTACTATGAGCAGTTCGATCATGAAATGATAGATTGCCCCACAATAATAACGCAAATCCATGAGAAAATGGCAGCACAACCTACGGTGACATAGAACGTCTAGATGATGAGGTCTGAACCACGCAAGGAAGACCCCAATGTGAACATCATGCTTAGAAGTGGCACGACCACAGGAGAGGATAAGGGGAAACTAACCAAGGAAGATGCAGGGGTTCACAAAGAGACATGTCTGGAAGCTAGGAGGAGCTTCGCAGAGGTCTTTACCCCAGGTAATAAGGATCAACTCGAGATGGAAAGGGATCCCTCGATACTAACTACCCTTTTAGAGACATGCATGAAATTGCTTCGCGACAATAAGGCAGTTAAAGGATTACAAGAGCTGCTAACTAGGTGCGCCGAGTCGGGTGAACCTCACGTGGTCCGAAAATTGGGGAAACATGCTTCGCGTACCAAATGGGAAATGCGATTAATGGCACAGATTGGCAACTATGAGATGGATCAGATCATTCTGGAATTAGGCTCAGATGCAAATGTACTACCTAAACAGACTTGGGAACACATGGGCAAGCCCTCACTATAATGTTCTCCTATTCAATTGCGGATGGCGTACCAACAGAAGATCCTACCCATGGGAAGACTACAAGGAATTACAGTAGATATAGAAGGCAGGAGCACCCAAATGGACTTTCAGGTAATAGAAATCGTGGACGAAAGTAGCACTTACCCTGCATTGTTAGGGATAGACTAGGGCATCGATACGAATGGGGTTATTAATTTAAAGAAGCGGAAAATGATATTTGAGAAGAAGTCACTCCGCATAGTCATTTCGCTAGACCCAACTGAAGGACCACGTTACACTGAACCCATGCTCAACGAAGGAAGTGAGGATGAACTGGATTGTATCTACAAGATTACTGCACGAAATCAAGATTGGGTCAATCCAACTGTGGAAGGAAGAATATCGTGGGAGCATGCAGAGTCCTGCACCGAAGATTCAGATGAGGTAGACGAGCGGTGGCATAATCGGTTGAATGGAGTAACAACAAGAAACTGTAATATGATGACTAGGTTGTTGTATTGCATGAGAGATTAGGATCGTGAATAGCTAATGTATGATGGGTTGACAACAGTAGATGAATTCCTGACCAAGTTTGAAAGTGTAGTACCAGAGCACCAATGGTTTGATGCATTAAAATGGGCATTGCGCGCGACGCATGCATGTTGGTGGGGAACACATGAAGGAACCTTTGAAGATTGGCGTCACTGTAGGTGCATGATGCAGATAAGATTTGGGAAGATGGAACTACGAATAACTAAGAAATACGACGGACATGATGACCCATGCATGCACCTTACCAGATGGGCCCAAGCCTATGGAGAAGAGCCTCAACCAAAGTGGGTATACTTATTTTATCATACCCTAGATGTCATCCCAAGGAACTGGTACACTGAAACAGAGCTCCGACATGGTACAGATGAATGGGATACCTTGGGCGAAGGGTTTTTATTAACATTATTATTTGAGGACCAATGGATGGACACCGTTGATGATGCGTTGCAAGTAGTAAAGGCTTCCATTTTCAAAGTACCATTGGAACCGGAAGAAATAGTGCAGCCAGACTGGTCGCACCAGTTGAGTTGGGCACTTGAATGTTACAACATACAGGTCGAAGATGATGAGGATGATCCCAGAAACATCAATATTCCAGAAAGAGACGGTAGTTGCGAGGTGCGTGGACCAGCAATCGAGGACCCCGATATCATCACACTGCTGAAAACAAAACAAGTGAACATTGGTGTTAGAGCTTAGATTGACCTAAGGGTGAAGGAAAGCAATCCTAGGATAACCACAAACCAAGCTTAACCTCGTAGCTAGCCCTACCAGGTTAGGAGAGGGCTCTCTCCTTGTGAATCTCAGTTAAGATATGTATTTTAGGCTACGTATAGTAGCTCTACAATTTTTTCATTGATTTTGTTGGTTTTGTTGCTGAATCAAATGGAGCAAGCAACTTTGGGTCCAGGAAATCAAGTCAGGATGTTGGGTGTTCTATGGGGCGAGGTAGGTGGGTGTTTTGGCACTTGGAATTGAGTGATATGAGAGGTATAAGACTAGTGAGGAGCTTTGGAGGGCATGCAAATATCATGTATTTTTCTCAGACAATAGAAAACATAAAAAATTGAATGGTTTCCGAAGCCAGAGCACTATAAACAATGTATTCTACCTATCTATCTTGATATCATTCAGCTAGAAGAAATTAATTATATTGTGGCACACATAACACATGATAAAAACTTATAACATAAGAAGAAACTATTAAAAAAACACTTTACCACAAGTATCCCATAAAAATAGCTGCAAATCCTAGTTTATTTCCTTGCCAAACTACTGATAAAGGTGTACAATGTAGCTCAGAGCATCCAAGAGAGTCCAACCTTTGCTAATGATAGAAAAAATAGATAATATAGACATCAAACCATCTATGCTAGCTATTAGGGGTTGAATCCAAGAGAAAAGGAACTGTTACAACCATTTCCAAATAGGGAACAAGAATATAGGCAATGGAACAACTTGCCTCTATAAGCATGTAAACTTATTCATTAACCCTCAAACTGATGAATATACCCTCTAAGATCATTTCACTATAACATTTAAATACCAAGGCATTAGTTAAAATCATGAATTCATCCATGAAGAGAGAAAAAGTCAACTTGCAGTGAAAATAGGCGAAAACTGGATTTTCTAGTAAACTGGCTCAATGCGCAGTGCCACTGGCCAAATGCATAGTGCTGCTTCGCACCCACTTTTGGAGGCCTTCCTCTTAGCAAAATCGAGCCCAGGATAGCTCGTTGGAAATTTATTCCTGTCTCGTTTTTGGAAAATCTTGAATTTTTTAATTTGGAGGTCATTTGCCCCCTCAAAAGTGAAATCTCCCAAAGCTGCTTCTGTGTGTCCAAAAAGAGGCAGAGAGGTCATTTTTTGGTAGTTGTTTTACCTTTTCGTGACCTAGTTTTGCTCCAAAATTGCTGAGATTTTTTGGGTTTCATGCTCTCATCATATTGAATCCAAATATATAAGCCTTTCCTCCAAAAAGTGCTTCAGGGAAAAGTGCAATGCTCTAGGCCAATTTTTTGTTTTCAAAATTTAAAATTTTAAAAAGACAAAAAATCATCAAAACTTGCCCGGATTTGGCACAAGGCACCACCATTATTTTATTTGATGGGATAGTGAGGCTTCAGCCAATATTTTCAACTCATCTTGGTCCTTTTTGCTCTTTAAGTCCTTCCTCAACCTAGCCTTAAGCTTCCTCATCCTTATGTTGCAGATTTTGTTGCGAGTCATGTAGTGGTATGCCATGTGGCGAAGAATCTTCTTGTCTCCATTGGCCTTCTCTATCAGCCCCTCAAGGTGTATATTAACCCTCTCAAGCCAATTTTCCCTATCATTATCAATCTCTTTTTCAATTGAAGTCAACTTGACATTTTCCTACTTGGCCTTTTGCCTGTTTTCCTTAAACATTAGCAACTCCATGAGGACTTGCTTGTCGCTCAGTGGTTTGTTTTCTTGCTCTAAATATTTGATGATCCACTTAGCTCTCTCTAAGTTATCTGATAAGGATTGTATCTCAACCTCTTGTTACTTTATGATCATGTCTTTGATAGACTTCGGATCTCGAGTTTCCAAGTCAATGACATCAACTCCTTGATAAGTGAAGTGATGTTGTTTGTCCTCATGATCAACATGGTTAAAATCTATCTCTTGCTCATCACTAAGATCCTTCTTTTGCATATTTTTCTTGCCCTTACTTTTTCCCTTGATTTGTTGCTCAACCTATACCTGTTTTGCTGAAGAAGGCAAAGACCCTTCCACACCTTGTGGAGATAGCATTTCCCTGTGGTCTGATGACGAAGGCGAGACCCCTTCCACAACTGGTGGAGACAATACTTGCCTAGAAACTGCAAAAAGTTTCCTAGTGCCCCTCTTATATGTCACAAACACTGGCACCCCAACAATTTCAGTCTCTTTGACCTTTTCATGTCCTAAAGGTCCACCTTCTTCATGATGTACTGATGAAAAGATTTTTGGGCCTTTGAACATCTCATGAGAAATGAAAGTCTCCCATGGCATGTTAAGAAGGTTCAACTGATGTAGAATAATGATTGTAATCAAAGAGTAATGGAAAATGTTATTCAACTACTGTGGGTATGGCTTCCTCTTTACAATATGTGCCATTTTCTCAATGTTTCTAAACATGAAGTAAGTGATATTCATCATTCTTACTCTACTAAAATGCATTAGCAATCTAATGTGGTGGGCATACAACCGGGAGAACCTACCTTCACAAGTGAAGTACTTGATAATTACTTTCATCAATGGAGCAAACCGGTCTTCCAAAAACTTGAAGGGGAATGCTCTCTTCATTTTGTCTTCGTATCTTGCCTTGATGTAAGGCTCATAGTACTCCCTATCAATATCCTGATATTTATTCCATTTTTCACCCACATCTGGAATACCTGTAGCCTCTGAGATGATAGCTAGTGATATGGTGAATGTAATTCTGGCAAGGGTTACTTCATTATTGTGCAAATATGTCACAAAAAACCTTGCCAACTCATGATGAAATTTCACTCTTTCTATCATTTCACAAAAATCAAAGAGTGATTGGTGTTTAAAGCAAGAAATGGTAAGTGGATAGGCTTGCAACTCCCTCAAACTAATGGGCTCCTCTCTGATAATCCTTCCTCCTTTATGAGGCTTCCTTTGCTATATGTTTCTCTCCCTCAAACTGTCACTAAGGGTGTCCTCTTCAAATTCATACTCACTGTCTCTTTCCATTTCTTTTTGTATCTATGAACACTTGTGGTCAATGATGGGAAGGGTGAATGGAATAAAGATGAGTATGAAGAGATTTTTATGAATGAATAGGGTTTTAGGTAGTGTGAATGGGATTTGTAGCGTTTGGGGAGAGTGTAAGTGGGAATATGGGAAATGTATGATTTAGGAAATATGTAAATGGGAATGGGGTTTGGTCTAGGGAATAATGGAAAGGATAGGGTAAGTAAAACAATGGAGAGATGATGAAAACTAGGGTTTCACCCTAGAAGCTAGGGTTTGAAATTTAAAAATGCTAAATACCAAGCTTAGCGATCAAAACCCTAGATCATAAGATAGGAGTAATGTACTTACTTGTTTAGAGGGAGAAATTGAATTTTTGAGGTGAAATGGAAACTTGGTGAAGTTTTTGGGCTTGGCTAGGCAGATGCACAACACCTCACACAGTTGTGCATCATCCATGCAAATTTACGCTAAAAAAGCCTGCCATGTGTGAAGTGCCTCCCAGATGCGTAGCGCCGGTCTCAGATGTGCAACGCTAGCGTGAATTTCTCCAAAAACACAACGATTTCACTCTTTTGCTGCATGACACTTAAAAAATCGCTCCTTAGCTCTCCTTTGGCACTTTGACTTCAACATTAGCATAATGAAATGATCAATAGAGGGATGGGTTTTAAATGGCTTTCACTGTTTGATTTTTGATGGTGAAAACCCACTTTCTTAATGTCTATTTGCTTTTTCAAATACTTTGTTCTTGGATGCTTGATCTTTTTGCTTTAATAGGTGGACTGATGCTCAAATTCTATCACTTTTGCAGTGGCAAGTACTTGGCAATATCACCGGGTGACCAGGAGAAACATGGAACCATTTATTACATATGAGAACAATAAAATTACATCAAATTTAAACATGAAATACAAATGCTCTGTTTTCACCTCAAAACTAATTTTGAGGTGAGAACTTTATTAAGCTTACAAATTAAGAAATTATAGCTTTCTGATCATTATTTTCATCCTCATGTGTCTGTTGGCCATTATTAGCAATAATCACTGAATTTTGACCATTGTGAAAACCCTAAGATCTAATGAGACTGAAACCTTATGTAATTAATGAAATGAACTGAAAATGAGCATAAACCATAGACTAAAAGGTATGAAAGGAGGTCAGCAAGTACATATCATGAGGGAAAGTCTGAAATGAACCCTACCATTAGTAGATCCATGACCTAATGGAATGCAACCTCATCAGAATGGGACCTCTAGCATGAAATGCAAAAGAGTAAATTTTGATCACTAATGGCAATGTGAAGACACTCACACTAACAATAGGTACGGAGGAAGAACTGAAGTATGCAATGCTTGGGGACTATTGGGACAATGCAATGGTGGATAAGGTTGTTGAGTTACTTCGCAAATATCAGTATTTATTCCCGACCAAAATCACAGAGTTAAAAGGAATCCTCGGTGACCTGGGGATGATGAAGATAACTCTAAAGCCGGATGCGAAGCCAATCAGGCAGCAGCCCTATCGATTGAATCCAAAATATAAAGCAAAGGCCCGTGAAGAATTGGATAAAATGCTTGCAGCAAGAATCATTGAACCAGTGGAGGAATCTGACTGGGTAAGTCATATGGTTGTCCAGGAGAAAAAACAGAAGGGAGAAATACGCATCTGTGTGGATCTAAGGAATCTCAATGATGCATGTGTTAATGATCCATTCCCAATGCCATTTACAGACAAAGTCCTGGAAAATGTTGGGGGACAAGAAGCCTACTCCTTTTCGGGCGGTTTCTTGAGGTACCACTGGATCAAGATTGCGTTAGAGGATAGGAGTACAACAAAGTTCACTACAGAATGGGGCTTTTTTTAGTATACGGTGATACCCTTTGGGCTAAATAACACACCAATGATATTCTCGCGCATTTTTATAGTTGCATTCAAGGAATTTATACATAAGTTCTTAGAGGTATATCTTGATGATTGGACCATATTTGGTCTAGTTAAGAAACATACCGCACACTTACAGTTAATGTTGGATACTTGCTGATGGCAATAGATTGCGCTAAATATAAAGAAGTGTACTTTCCTTGTCCCATTCGGGAACTTGCTCAACCATGTGGTCTGCAAGCTAGGCTTGATGGTAGACCTAGCAAATATTGTTGTCATACTCAATCTGCAAGCACTGCGAAGTGTCAAGCAGCTGCGCGCCACGTTGGGACACACTATTTACTATCAAAAGTTCATCAAGAGCTATGCGTAGATCATGGCACCAATGGAACAGTTGTTGAAAAAGGACATTAGTTATTGCTGGAATGAGGAATGTAATAAAATTCTGGAAATGCTCAAGGAAAAGATGGTATCAGCTCTTATGTTGGTCTTTCCAAAATGGGACATCGAATTTCACGTGCATGTTGATGTTTTGTGTATCACGCTGGGAGCGGTGCTCATACAGGGAGCAAAAGGAATTGATCACCCAATTGCGTTTGCAAGTCAATGATTGTCCAAAGCTGAGAAGAAATACTCCACTACTGAGCGTGAGGGATTGGCGATGGTATACGTGCTCCAGAAATACCGCCACTACCTACTCGGAGGATAAGTTAAGATGTATATTGATCACTATGTACTAAAATACCTAGTGAATAAACCTGTGTTGGGGGGGCGCGTTTGTCGATGGTTGTTATTGTTTCAGGAATATGATTTTGAAGTCATCATAAAGTTGGGGTGTCTAAATGCAGGCCCAAATCACCTGTCCCGAATAGAGAATGGTAAAGAACCCAAAAACTTAGAGGAGGGACTACCTGATGCACAGATATATGTAGTGCACGTCATGGATGGCCGCTTTGCGGATATAATCCACTTTTTAACCACAGGAACCACACCACAAGGGTATTCGGTTCAGCAAAAGAAGGAACTAGTGATACACACAACAGACTTTACTGTTATTGCAGGACACCTTTACAAAATGGCAAATGATGAAATATTATGTAGATATGTACCGGAATTTGAGCAAGGACAGATCCTTGCCAAAGCACTTGGGGGGGGGGTTGCAGGAGGACATTATGCAAGATGCGTTACAGCACAAAATATTCTTCGCGCAGGACTCTGGTGGCCAACCCTACATCAAGACTCAAAAGCATACTGTCTGGCCTGCGCCGTATGTCAACAGACGAGGAAACCATCGCAGGGGGATGAGATGCCACTCAAGCCACAGATGATGCTGCAACCGTTCAAAAAATGGGCAATCGACTTTATGGGGCCTATCATACCTCCAGGAAAGACGTGGGCGTGCTATATCATCACTGCAACAGAGTACTTGACCTAATGAGCAGAAGCACAACCGGTTAAGGATTGTACGGCCGCTACCACCGTGAAATTTTTGTCCGAGAATGTGTTAACATGGTTTGGATGTCCAAAAATTCTAATGAGTGATTGTGGAACACACTTCCTGAATGAGACTATCAGTGTGCTCACTAAGGAGTTCCAGATATATCATCAACAAAGCACACTGTACCATCCACAGGCAAAAGGGACCGTTGAAGCTTTCAACAAAATCTTGGAGACTGCGTTGACAAAGGTATGTAATATGCAATGGAATGATTGGGATTTGCACATACCTGCTATGCTCTGGGCATATCAAACAACATGCAAGAAATTGATGGGCCAGACGCCATTTTGGTTAGTCTATGGAAAAGAAGCCATCATGCCAATGGAATACATTGTACCCAGTCTGTGAATAGTAGCGATGAGAGGCATGGTAGACAGCACGGCTTTGGAAGAAAGGACCGTGCAACTGGAAGAACTTGAGGAGGAACAATTTTTGGCAGGATTCCATCAGCAGGTATAGAAGAAGCAGGAAAAATCTTGGCATTATCACCATATCAAGATGCACACGTTCAAATAAAATGATCTTGTATTACTCTGCGATAGCAAGTTCGAGTAATTCCCTAGAAAACTTTGAATACATTGGTTGGGACCCTATGTAGTTCAAGAAGTCATGAATGGGGGCTCGGTCCAGCTTGCCAAGTTGAATGGAGAACTTTTCCCAGGTAAAGTAAATGGCAATCACCTGAAGCTCTACACGGGTGGGCCGACCGCATGACTAACTGATTGAAGGATCGTCTCACTGCTCCAGGCAGTTAAAAGAGAGCGTGGGACGTTAAAGCAGTCTGTGGGGAAGCTGCACGACAATCAGGGGACACGTAGAATTGGTATGTCACTAGGGTGGCGGTTTCAAAGAAGGGGCTACATTGTTGCATGGACAAGCAAAAGAGTGTCCATTTTTGGCACTATTCATGACAAGATTTCTAAGGTATGACAAAAGGGAGCAAGTGGTGGGCAATTAATAGGTGCGGTACGAGCCAGATCTGGAATTATCTACCATAGGCTTAACGTTATGGCACCAAAAAATGAGGGAATCGACGAATTTGAATTTCGAAATGCTTATAAATCACAGGGGGGCATCTGCCAAACGATCTGCGCTTTTGAGGAAAGTAAGCTATTGTGCCTCCCCGCCGAGATGTAGTTGTTCATTATTTAGGCTCAAGTAATAAGCCCAAGGGTTGTGTTATGGCCAATGGAGATACAAGACTTTCTGGATAGTATGGTGTCGACGTTTGCGGGCACCACACAAAGTTCAGCACCAACGGTAGGGGATGTACCATAAATTCTTAGACATGAAGCAGAACTAGTCTGGATGCCACTGCCTAACCCATGGGCTAGCCAACGAACCATAAAAGATAAGGGAAATCCTGTAAATACGGAGCCAAATGATGGAATTGTAGTTAATAGTTCATCTCTCATGCACCTTGAAGATTGGGATCTCACGGATAGCAACAATTGTCTTGCAAAATTGCAACACAAGTTGTAGCAGACAGTGCGTATAGGCGACCAGAAATTGGAGACTTTCTACATTGGCATGAATAATTCCCATATGTAGCACCCTAGCTTGAGATAAAATCCTATGAGGGGGTGCTCTGTGTTAATTGAGCAAAGAAGAATGAGCATCATCAGTTGCGTGAATTAGTGGAGGCAATGGAGTTGGAGTTAGAAGAAGAGTTGCAGGAGACAAAGAGGGAGCAATAGAACGAAGTGCATCACTCACAGGGATGGTGGACCGTGAAGCCTAGGCAACACATATCACCACACCAACGAGTGACTCGAGATGAGTCATGATGATTGTGTTGGGGGCTTGTTGGGTAGTGGAGGCCCCGTGTAACAATTGTGGGGCTTAAAACCTAGAAGTTAGGGTAATAATATCGTAAATATCCAAAATGCACGGAGCACAAAATGTAATAGGTCGAGTCAAGGGGTTGTCCGCCCAAAAATAATATAGAATAATAGGAAGTAGGTCGTTCTGCCCATGGTCCGTGGACCATGGGAATGTATAAATAGAGGGAGGCTCTAAGGGTAGAAGGCAATTTTTGTTCTAGATTAGATCTGATGTATTATGGGTTGGTGAAAGTAATCAAAGTTTTGCGTCTGTAAGTTCGAGTCAGGGGTGTTAGTGGGTAGATAGAGGCTTCACAGCTGTGTGCGCAGGGCAGAAAGAAGATTATACTGGAAGGAAGACATTAATAAAGGTAAGTTGTTTCTAGAATATCACAGATTTGTTGTACTTTGGTTTATGCATCTGTTATATGAGTTTATGTCTTCTTGTAATTGTGCACACTGGGTTTCATTGTTAAATGTTTTCTTAAAGACTATAACAAGAAGATCATATCTATAATAATTTTAGCAATAAGAAAGTACACCCGTGCAGATCTACACGGAAGCTCGATAATAGTACAGAGTGGCGTGATGCCACAAAATGGTTCGCAACCCCTCCAAACCACATCAAAACATCCCAAGGGTGTGTAAAACTGGTTCTAACACCCTCCCCAGCTACCTCGGGTGAGACCTCAATCCGCGCTCTGTGGGCTGTTTTTGAAAGGGCCGGTAGCTGCGGGATTTGTTTGGCTAATCACTCTTCAGAACCTGGGTCAGGGCCCAATAAGCCAACATGCTTATTTCTAAGGTATTCATCTATCTTTTCTATCATTTTTTGACCTGGTTTCCTAACATCCTCAAATAGTATGGAACTAATTTTACTAGACTTAATTCAGTAATTTGAGTTAACTAATTACAACTCAAATATAACTCAATCTCATCTCCTTAATTTAAGGGATAACTGTTGCATGACTTTAGAAAGAATTCTAACTTGAATTTCTTCAGCTAATTAAGTCAAAATAACTTAATTAATTATTTCCAAGTAGCTGTTAAGAATAAATTTGATTTTAATTCACAATTTAATTCAAGGAAAAATTAAATTGGAATATTCTTGTTGCCACATTTCAACACAATCTTCATTATTTTCATCAATACAATTACATCCCTGCAAGAAAATACAATGGAGCTGCAAAAATATGAGTTCTCTCCACAAGAAGACTAATCAAAATCTATGCCTAGAGGAAAATTCAACTTGGTACTTATACAAAACGATTAGGAATCATTCCCCATGAAAGGAGGAAGCTTTCCCCACCAAAATCCCTTGATTAGTGGATCTAGTTCCCAATACTAGGAATCTGCATTAAATGGAAGGGAACACATTCCTAGATTTTCTCAATCATTGGAGTTCCACAATCTATGTCATAATTCCATAGTATCTTGTTGATTTGTTATTTAATATTGATCCTCCTATAGTAGGGAGCAAGTCCCTAAATTATCTCCTCCTCCAAATCTTCATAATCTGCCAAATATTCTCATAATATTCCATAAAAATAAATAATATTAGGCACAAATATGCAATTATTCGTAAACCTTCCTAATGAATATATTAAAGCTAAAAATACATAGTGCAAAAAGAGAGGTTTAATGTACTGAAGGATAGTCAGATGGGCCTTAATTTATGTTCAATTCAGAGCCATGGGCCTTAATTTATGTCTAATTTAGAGGCCTATCATACCCCCTTGCTGAAAGTGTTGCTCATCCTTTGAGCAACTTAGTGACCTCATTGTACCTCATTCATGGCCCTGGTGGCCTCTCTCTTCTGCATTAAGAATCTTGGTTGTAAGTTCTACAAGGAGAAGCCCAAAAACATATTTTTGCAAAGAAAAATATTTTTTTCTTGAGACCATTATTTTGCCTTCTTTTTTTCTTTTGTTGCCTAGATGATTTCCTAATGGCCTTGGAATTTTCTATTTTGATTAGGTCTCTCTTAGGCACTGCCAATTTTTTTTGTTTTTAGCATAATTTGCTCCTTTCTTCCTTCTTGTAGTAGCATTCTATCTTCCTGTAGCAATCATTCCTTCTTCCTTCAGAGTCTTCTAACTGTGTGGGAGTGATGACAAATGAAGTAGGTTTGTGAAAATAGAGAGGATGCTCTGTTTGTTTCTTTTTTTTCAAGAAATTTTTAGGGTGAGACAGAGTGTAGGGTTTGTTCTTGAAATTATGAAATGATATGGATGAATGATGGATATATAGTGAATATGAAGTGGATGGAGGGATTGGAGTGTTGTGGTGACTTGGCCTTTTCAAAAAATTATTCTTTTAACTATTTTTCTCATTCCTTGAAATCATCACCCTTCATAATTTGACTTTTCAACATTGCATGAGTGAAGGAGTGAGGTGCAATTAAATAGTCGAAGGCGACTTGAGACTGTTGACCCATCCTTAACTTATAAAACCTAATCTCTCATGCATTGACAACAAATTTCTAACTATAATATGATCAAGAGATGAGGTCAAGAATATTTCATACATGTACCTACCTGATGGTTGTTGGAGAGACATGCATGCTACTGCCGAGTTGATGTTGTTGTGTTGCTAATGACTCAGGTACATTTTCTTGACTGCCTTTTTCTTTTTTGTTGGTTTCATTTTGTTGATGGGTTGTCTTCTTATTGATGTGCAGGTTTTGGGGAACCTATATAAACCTTCCCTAAAGAATACCTGACCTTTTGACCCATTTCTCCATCATATTACATCTTGTATTTTTTTCTCGGCCTTCTTATAGAGATCTTGTAGTACTTCAGGACAGCCTCTTGTATCAGACTTGTTTTCTCCATATCTCCCATACGGTAGAATGAATTTACTTGAAATTTTTTTATCATGTTTCCATCATCATTATGCACCTCCCCATAAAAAATCTTGGCCAATGAATGCACAAATCTCGAGAAAATTTAAAAATGCCTGAAGGTGATGGAGGTCAATTTCTTGGAAACCATGCACTAGAATTGGATGAAATTGCTTGGGAATGTTACCATCATCCATATGTATCTCCCCATGAAACATATTTTTGAAAGGATGTACAAATATTGCGAAAATGAAAAAATGGTTGTAGGTGATGGAGGCCGAATTCTTGAAGACTATGCACTAGAATTTGTTGAAATTTCTTGAGCATGCTACCATCATCCATATGCATCTCCCCCTGAAACAGTTTGGCAAATGGATGCATGGTTTTCAAGATATGGAAAGAAAAAAATGTGCTCTATGTATTTATGTTTCCTGTAGACATCCTGTAGTAATTCACGGCAGCAAGAAAACTGAATGGGAAAATCTTGAGAATGATGGGTGGATGGTGGAAATAGATGAGGGTGATGGATAGGCATGGCCTTGGCCTTGTTGGATCATTTGAGCAAAGGAGGAGAAAGAAAAAATTTGACTTTTTTTGACTAGGCTTAACGAATTTTTTCTTTTGGTACCAACTTGTTTTTGTTGCTTGCAGATGTTGGAGAGTACATGCATTCATCAAAGAGATACATGGAGAAAATATTTTTTATTTTTTTCTTATTTTTCTTTTCTAGGCCTACTAGTTGCCTCAAGAAGGTTTTCAACTAGTGGGTTTGCCTAGGCATCTTAAAGGAGGTTTTCACCTAGGATATTTTCTTTTTTCCTCTTTTTTCATTTTTCCCAACCCATTAACTGCCTCATGGAGGTTTTCAATCAATGAGCCAATCTAAGGTGGCTCAAAGGAGGTTTTCACCTGAGATTTTTACTCTTTTTTTTTTTCATTTTTTTTCTACCCAACCCTACTTGAAAAACAAATTTACTTTAAAGTATAATAATACTTCCAATGGAGCCATGTGCACATCAAGATGATAGAGAAAATGATGTGTAGGCTTGCAATACATGATTTGACATGTACTTGGATTTCAGAGACCAAATGATTTGACTTTGAAAGGATCAAGCATAGTTGAAGAAGAGAGTGATACTCCATATTGTTGATTTTTTGGAACCAAACCTCAATATAACTTTGATGCCCTTGGTTTTCTTGCTTATCTGGATCATTCTTCATGTCTTCTACTATCATGACCTTCAAATCTTCCTCTTTTTGCTAATTTTTCTCTTGGACACATGGAGGATTTGATGGTAACCATGAGGGAGCTTTCTCAATATCTGATTTTTCTATTTGCTCTTCATCAAGTGCAACCCATGATTCTTTGATCTTCTCTTTTGAATCTTCTTCTTCTGGATATGGTCCTTCAATTATATCAAGATAATCTCTTTTTTTGCAATAATCTTCCTGAGCTACGGTAAATACCATTGAGCTCAAGAGGAGATGTTTGTAAGTGTTGTACCTCAGCATTGTAAGTGGGTTGAGCTACTTCAATGTGTGGGTTTGGAAACGATGGTACAAGTAGTTAAGTGGGAGTGTATATTTTAGATGGATGTGGTTGTGGTGTGGTTGTGGTGGAGGCGAATGGTAGGGATAACATGGAGTTGGGTATGGAGGATATTGAGGAAAATATTAAGGATATTGTGGATTACTCCAATAAGTTCCTTGCCAACCTTATTGCCAAGATTGGTTTTGGGGTTGAGATGGCCAATGTTGCCAAGGAAAGAGTGTGTTCCAATTACTTTGAGATGGATATGCATAAGATTGAAATTATGAATTAGTCTCTTGCATTATATTAGGTTGAATAGTTTGACATAGTCCTGTTGGAGCTACATAACATAGTTGCATTGGCAATTGACTTGCTCCATTTTCATCTTGGTGAACTTCTTTCAACCTTGGTAATGATGGACAATGTTTAATATCATGTGATTCTGCATGGATGACATAAATATCACCATCTCCTTTTTTCTCATTTTGAATTCTTAACATTTCTACTTGTTCACATAGATTGCTAAGAATTTCTGTTTTAAAGTTATCAAGCAAATTTTCATGTTTATCTTGACTTGCCAATCTTGATGTTGATTGACTTACTCTTTCCCTTCCTCTTGATATGTGTTTGCATGTTTCACAAATTTCTTCAAATGATAATTGGTATACATCACCTCTATTGATGAGATTAAGGAGATTAATCCATTCATCCCTAATTGTTCTAAGTAAGAGGGATTTTAATGTGTCGGATCCTAAATGATGTTGTTTCCCCTCCTAACATTGTACATGAACCTCTCTATTAGATCCTTAAGGCTCTCATCTTCTCTTTGATTCATTCTAAGGTTTCTTCCTTAAGATCATGATCTTTATATTTTTCTAGAAATATCTTTTTCATATCATTCCATGATCTTATTGAATTAGTCCCTAAACTCATGAACCATTTAAGAGCTCTATCCTTCAATGTTGCTAGAAACAATCTCAATTTTTGAGTTTTTAATAATTAACCATAATATCTACAAACAATTTCAAATTCAAAGAGAAATGTTTCTAGATCCTCTGACCTTAGACCATGAAATTTTGGAAGAAAATATGGAGGGATGTTCTTCATGTGCACACTACCATCAGTATCTTAAATGGGAAATCCGAGAGGATCTTACTCATTTTCATCATCTCCATCCATTTCTTCTACATGATTTTCCATCTTCTTCTTCTACATGCAAAAGTGAATGGTGATGTGACTCTTACTGCACCACGTGATCAAATGGGAGAGTGGCTTGGTGTTGGAGATTTTTATTTTTGTTTTTATGATTGAATGAAAACACTAATGCAATGCACTTTTCTATTTTTGAAATGAAATATGCCTAATGCAATTATTTTTTGTTTTTTCAAAAAGTAAAAAGAAATAAATCAACTATGGAAGAAAAAAATGCATACTTTAACACCTCACCGTCAATGGCACCAAAAAGTGACGAGCCTCGATATTGCAACAAGAATGCTGCAACTCCGAAGGCTACCGACTTTAATTATCAACCTGGGTTTTGTACAAACTTAAGAGGTATCAACACTATATGTGCAGCATACAATGTGTCCTTCCTTTGCTGTCATGATGTAATAGGGTGCATGTACTCAAATAAAACCCTAGACTAATTGCAGAAAATTAACTAAAATGGAAACCCTAACCTATTGCAAGAAATAAAGTACAATGAAAGAAACATATTCTAATTACATAAAGATCATGAACTAAATGTAAAAGAAAACTAACTTAACCCTATTATCACAAGTGATTACTTAAACTAACTGAGCATGGAATCTGATCTAGAGAGTGCTAACTGTTGTGTGAATGAAGAAATATAAAATAACTTTTTTCTTTTTTATCGTTTTGCTTGAAAAATGTAAATGCTAATCTTGTTTGGTTCTTTCGGAGGGGAGGCAGTTGTGGAGGAAAAGGAGTACAATGGTTCAGATGGCTTGGAGGGAAAGTAGGGGCCTATTCCTGGCTTCTAGTGATGATTTTTCTCAATTCAGACTCAAAATAGGCCACTACAGGTTTTCCTACAGGATGTCTACAGGGAGTACTAGTTCCTACAGGATGTCTACAGGATCCCCTGTTTTATTACAAAAAGCAAGTTGAAAGCTTAGGAAGTGGTATAGAAGGTGGAATAGAGCTTGGGAATGGTGGATAATGGAAGAATAAGGCATGGAGGTGGTTGATTTAGTTTAGAACTCAATAAAGGGCTTCAATATGGCTAGATTTGCTCAATGGAAATGGCAGTTTTTGCTTATAAAACAAGAATTCAGATTGAGACTTTAGTGGATTTTGGCGACATGAGTGGTTGAGGAGAGATGAGGTCTCCCTGTAATGTAGAATATCCTACAACAATACACATTATTTTCTTCATATATCCTCAAATTCATCTATGCATGGGAAAGATTTATTAAATAACGGGAAAATTACTAGTCTAAAAATCAGAAATTCGAAAACTAGTGAGCTATTAAATCTGCAAATGCCTAACCTAATCAAGTGAAAATGCAATGGAGTAAATTTTGTTATTAAATAGAATGGTTTTTTTTATCAAATTCAAGTTCAACCAAATCTATTGAAGCTCGTTATCATGCTCTAAATAATATCATAAATTTACTATTCTTTGCTAAAAAGGAGCTCTAGAAATCTAGATTTGGGAATAAGAAGACTAATCCAAGTAGCTCAATGATTACTATGGCCTTCCAAAGATTATACAATGATTAAATGATGCTTTTGATACCGAAAAATAACTTACATCAACCATTTAACCCAATCCTCCAACAAGAAACCATTAATACTAAATGCAGAAATGGAAAGAAATAAGAACAAGAGATGCATGTGAATAAGAAGTGAAAAGAAGAAAAGAAAATGATACAAAAGGGCTCTGAGGTTCCTAGAATGGCCAAGGACAAGAAAAATCAAAGCCCTATGGAGGAGAAAAAGATTTATAAGTTGAACATGACACCAATCTTCATTATTTTCATCAATACAATTACACATTCTTGCAAGAAAATACAATGGAGCTGCAAAAATATGAGTTCTCTCCACAAGAAGACTAATAAAAATATATTCCTAGAGGAAAATTTGACTTGGTGCATAGAAAAATTATTAGGAATCATTCCACATGAAAGGAGGAATCTTTCCCCACCAAAATCCCTTGGTTAGTGCATCTGGTTCCCAATACTAGGAATATGCATTAAATGTCAGGGAACACATTCCTAGATTTTCTCAATCATTGGAGTTCCACAATATGTGTCATAATTCCATAATATCTTGTTGATTTGTTATTTAAGATTGATCCTCCTGTAGTATGGAGCAAGTCCCTAAATTATCTCCTCCTCCAAATCTTCATAATCTGTCCAATATTCTCATAATATTCCACAAAAATAAATAATATTAGGCACAAATATGCAATTATTCATAAACCTTCCTAATGAATATATTAAAGGTAAAAATACATTATATAGCACAAAAAGAGAGGTTTAATGTGCTGAAGGATAGTCAAATTGGCCTTAATTTATGTTTACTTCAGAGGCATGGGCCTTAATTTATGTCTATTTTAGAGTCCCATCACAGACGCTCCCACAACATGGATATGCATGCGTCTGGGGAATTTTCTCCTCATACCTATGCTTGCAACTCTGGGATTTGTGCCACTTTTTCAAGCCCAAAGCTTGGGTCACTGCCTAGAAGTGTATAGGAAATAAAACACTTAAAAATAATAAATTTCCTTAATTTCGGGCGGATTTGACAGTTTTTACTTGTTACTCACCTCCTATAGCCTGTGGCCCAACTGTTTCCCAACTGAAAAAACTAATTTGGAGAGGTATAAATAAAACTCCTTGGAAAGGCTTTAAGGGAGAAGAAATGAGATATTGATATTATAGTTGATTTATCCCTGATCGAGTTTGACGAAATACCTGTGCCTCCTACACTCCCCAAAGCTCTAGGAAATCCTTGTTTCCTCTTTCTTGAGATATCCGTCATCCTTCTTGAGATATCCTTGTGTATGATGATGGAGGAAGATTGCTGAGGTCTGGAAATGATGGATCCAGAGCACAGTTCCGCTTGGAGCTGGAGAAAGACTCAAGTTGTAGTTTTCCACCTTTCTTGTAGCTTACATCAATAAATAAATGTTGTTATGTTCCTGATAATAAATGTGTTTATCCATCGATCTATATTGTGATTTATTCGTAAATCTTATATTAATGCGTAATTGTTTATTCGTTTATATGATCTAACGTATATATCATGAATATGTTTTACATTTCTACTGTTGTATATGCTTTGTTTGAATAATTTACAGGTTTCAAAGGCATCAGGAGAAGCAAAGGGTGCCCTGTGGGATCTACCCAAACATAGGACCTCTAGGTAAGGACACTTCTTCCCAGTTTGGTAGAATAAGCATTTGGATTATTTGTTTGAGCATTTCTTGTTGTTGTTTGCCCTCCGCTCTATTGGGGTTTTCAACCGAAGACCCTACGGTGTTCTCACCTGCAACAAATGTGGGACTCAAACCAAAAGAACCAACCATGGCATCCTGAGGCTAAACCACCTCAACCTCATCAATAGAAACCAACTTTTACTTCAATCCACACTAGATCACTAGGCCAAAACAAACATGGATGCCACTGGATTTCTCCACTTATATCATGAGGAATTTTCTTCTCTCGTAGTCTCTCAGGCTTTAACACAATCCACACCAGATCACTAGTCCCTAAACCAAGACCCACTCTCAAGGATTTACCGCATATAGCATCTCGAGATTACTAGGCCTGATGGAGAGCAGCCACCTCTAGCCTTTATCATATATACTGCCATTTACCGATCGAGGATTCCTAGTCCCACCTAGGAAACACAAAATTTGGATTTACTGCAACCCATAGTTCAGTTCAGAGGTTACTAGGCCATGTGTTCTATTATTTAGAGATCCACCTCACTCATCTTTGAATCCATCCAAAAATATAGATCAACCAAAACATGAGAACCCCATCACGCTATGGCTATCCAAAATTAGAAAGGCTAGGCTGAAAGCATTGTCACACCTAGAAAAACCCATGCCATAATAGAAAAGAAACACATGTAATACCATGCATGCCAAATCTAGCAAGGAAAACACACATGCAAATTGATACCTGCAAATAATCTCATTGTAGATGCTTGATCCTGCTCTTCCTTGCTTGCTCCTTCCTTCTACTTGCCTTCTTTTCGTTTCTTGATCCAATGCCAAAGTGATCCAAGAAAACTCTAAGTGTCCAAGAGTGAGGGAGAGAGAATAATGAGAGAGCTCCAAAACTAAACCGACAAAAGGGTACCAACTGATCCTCAAAAGCCTTTTTACCAATTAGGCCTCTATTTTCTTTATTTTCCATTATTTTCATTCATTTTCATCCTCACATGAAACCTGTGACCTTTCACCTTCCTTTTCTCCTAATTTCCATTATTTTCATAATTAAATGTGAAAATTTTCCATTTTGTCTTTCCAAAGCCTTTTTCGTTACCTTTGCTAATTTCCTTAGCCATAATAAACCAATGAACACCCACAATAGGATGTTTTTCCCAACATTCAGCTTCAAATAATTGTCTCATCAATTGTGGTTATTATTTTTCCTTTTTTAATTTTTACTACATGGAATTTTCACCATGGTTGTTACAAAACCCTCCCCCTTGGGGGACACTGTCCTTGGTGTTCAACCACATATACCTTAGCAAAACCACTAAAAATCAAACATACTTCTCATGGAGATTTATAACATAGCTCGATGTAGTATTTACAATTATCACCCTGCCGAAAAGAAAACCAACATAACAACATAATAACATGACACCCATACCGCTTATTGGAGCTTTATAACATAGCTCATGGCAGTATTTACATACACATACATATGTACATATATGAAAACATCACACTAAAAAATATGCCAAAAAATATACCAAACATCATAACAAAATGCTTTGCTTCAACTAGTAAGAAATGAAGGATACATAACTTGCATCTGATCTACCATCTCCCATTTAACTTCTTCGGGGCCAAAGTTCTTCCACTACACTTTAAACTACTCAATTGCTTGGTTCCTGAGAATGAGAACCTTTCTCTACAATATACACTGAGGTTCCGATTGGAATCCTCCATTTGGCTCCACCTGCAATATAGACCATTTAATCACATGATCAACATCTTCAACATACTTCTTAAGAAATGACACATGGAAAACATCATGGCCCTTTCATTGTCTAAGATAGTGCAAGTCAATAGGCTACTAGATTCAATTTGTAAGGAGATCTTCTTCGGTTTGATGCACAAGTACACTTGTTCCCCAACCTAGAACTCCTTGAATAACCTATTCTAGTCTTCATAGCTCTTCTGCCTATCTTGTGCTACTTTCGCATTCTTCTTGATTACCTGCATTTCCCACTCCATGTCTGACAACATGTCTAGTCCAATCAACACCCTGTTAACTGGATCACTCCAACTAATGGGAGTATTGCAACTCTTCCCATACAATGTTAGGATATTCTGACACATAGGAAATAGTTAAGTATAACTTGTTCTAGTGTATATTTAGGTAAAGTGTGTTTCTAACGGTCACAATATGTAGTGATCTGACGGTTCATGCTCTCCTCGATATTACCAACACTTGATTCATGGCTTAACACCCAATTGGTCCATGATCTCTATTTAAAGAGAATGGGGGGTAAATTGTAGGGTAACCATTCATGAGAGAAGCTTATGTAAATTTTCATTCTTTTAGTAATAAAATGCCTGAAGTGGCCACATTAGCTGAGGTCGTGGATTGTTTCCCGCTTTAGGGTTTTAACCATGTCAACAATACTCGTGTATTGATTTGTGATCTATTTGTGAGCAGTTTCCTTCGTTTTTCTCTATGAGGAACTTACCCTATAAATTCCTACATGGTATCAAATCTATTTGAGGATCACATCCATTGGTGATCCAAACCTGAAGCCGGTAGAACTGCATCCGACTGTCATTTCCTAGATCTAGTGTTACTAACTGCTTTCGGGCCGAGATGAATGCTCTATTATATTAGGAGCATATGTTCGAGTGAGGAACCCCTTTTGTTTGATCCGAAAAGGTTTCTGGTAGCCCTAGCTATGTCATTTTTAAGATCTGGAGGTATATAGTGTTTATTTGCAGTTTTTTGTTATTTTCTCTCTGTTTATTTTGGTTTATTTAGCTCTTTGTTTTTCTAATTACTAGATCTATACCTTTCAATTCTATGTATGCTCTCTGCCCCATGACTCTATGTGATCTACACAAATCAGAAATAGAAAATAAGGATTTTTCGCATGTGTATTCTCTTTTCCGCCGCACCTTAGTGTGATCTCGGAAAATCGAAAACATTGAGGAAAATATATAGTTTCTGGCTAAAGCTAACTTCAAGCCGTAAGGTTTGTTTTTTTTTTTGTATTTCCATGTTGGGTTTTGTTTTGTTTTTTTGTAGGAAAAAAAGATATTTCTCAAGTAAGCACACACCCCAAATCTTCAGTGACTAAAAATAAAAATAAAAAACCCTTCCTCTTTTCAAAAAATTACTAACCTTTTAATCTAGTCACTTGGTCGAAAGCTACTTTATGAGAATAGAGGTCTTGAGTTCAAGTCTTTCTTTTTGTTGAGATAATTAGATTAATTTTGGAAAGGGGGTGGATTTTTTTTTAAATATAACATTATCATTCATTTATGCACATTCCCGCACTTCATCAGCATCTTCAACAACTTTTCTTCAAAAAGCTATAACTTCTTCACTTAGAAGCCGTTTTTTTTATCAGCCTAACTTTTCAAGCCCTTTCCATTGGAACACTTAGTTTCAACATCTATAGCTTCAGTTTCTGTTAAAATGAAAAGTCCATGCCAATTTATTCTTGACAGCACCAACTAATTCCAGTGGTGGTCCTACATTGTGGATTTACTTAGAAGTAAAGGTCTTTACAGAATAGCCTTAGGCCAAGAAACCAAACCAAAAGATGAAGATAAGGCAACCAAATGGTAAAATAGGAAAGATCAAGCACCTGGGTTGATAGCGATGTCTGTTTCTCTAGACCTTAGATTCCATATCGCAAAACTTGATACTCCTAATGAAGCAATGAAATAGATCACTAAATTTTTTGGAATTAAAAATGAACTTAGAGCCCATCAACTCGAAAATGAGTTGCTTGCATTGGACCCCAATAATTTTTCTTCCATTGAAGATTTTTTGTCCAAGTTCAAGACCCTTAGACTTCTCTTGGAAGGTGTTAATGTTAAGAAAGAAGATGGTAACCTTATCTATTTCATTTTTACTAAGTTGGGACCAGCCTACTGTGTTTGTTTCCACCTTCCATTCTATAAGAGAAGCCTTCATTTCTCAAGGACAAGACTACGAATCCCCTTCCTTTGATGCCTTTCGTGATTCTTTAATAAGAGAACAAGAAAAACTCTTACATCTTGGTTTTCTTAATCTTGGAAACTCTTCTAAGAAAGCCTTAGCTACACAGCAGCAACCAAATTCAAAGAATCCTAAGAAGTTGTATCCTAAAAAGAATGGTCCTAAAGCAAACAAGGGTCCTAAGCCATTTCAATCTCAAAACAAAAAATCATTCTTTGGCTACAAGTATTTCTTAACTTTCATTGATGATTTATCCAGACGCACTTGGGTATACTTCTTAAAACTCATGAGTGAAGTATTTAACATGTTCTTGACCTTTAAGTCCTTTGTTGAAAAACAATTTGGACATCAAATTCTTAAGCTAAGATCTGATAATGGCGGAGAATATGTTAACAACAAATTCATCAACTTTTGCACTGAGAATGGAATTCAAATGCAACATACTATTCCATATACTCCACAACAAAATGGTGTAGCTGAAAGAAAGAATCGCACCTTAAAGGAAATGGCTAATTGTATTCTTCAATATAAAGGACCTAGTCTTAATTTTTGGGCAGAAGTAATTAATTGCGCAAATTACATAATAAATCGCACTCCTACTAAGGTTTTAAGGAATTTCACTCCAAAAGAAGCATGGAGCTCAATTAAACCAGATGTAAGCCACTTTCATGTTTTTGGCAGTGAAGCATGGGCCCATATACCAGATGAGAAACATAAAGCTTTAGAACCTAAGAGTGAAAAATGTATTTTTGTTGGATATTCTGAAGATGTCAAAGGATACAGACTTGTTCCACTTAAGTCAAAAAATGTTATCATTAGAAGAGATGTAAATTTTGTTGAAAATATATCAGCCTACGAACCTAGTTCGGCGGATGTGCCACCTCTCTCTATCCCTTCTACTTCTGAAAATATTTCTTCTTCAGATGATGACAGCAAGGATGACAATCCTCCCCCACCTTCTCAAGATCCTCCTTCAACTCCTCAGCTTCCAAAATGGGTCCATGCTACTTGGGATGTAGTAGGTGCTCTTGTCGGTGATCCTATAGATCAGTGACGTACACATTCTTAGTTTGATAGAGCCTCTTCTTTACTAGCTCAAGCTTCAGCTAATTATGATCCTGACACCTTTGCAAAAGCTTCAGGCCATCTAGGTTGGGACGCAGCTATGAATGAAGAATATTGTTCATTATTGGCAAATGATACATGGGATCTTGTTCCCCTTCCAAAGGGATGAAAACTTGTTAGATGCAAATGGGTTTACAGAACCAAGTATGGACTAGATGGAAAAGTTGATAAACATAAAGCTTGTCTTGTTGCTAAGAGTTTTTCACAAGTTGAAGGTATTGACTATATTGAAACCTTCTCCCCTATTGCAAAAATAAACTCTATCTACCTTGTTCTTTCCCTTGTTGCCTCTTTCAAATGGGAAATCCATCAGATGGATGTTAAATCTGCCTTCTTGCATGGGGATTTGTGTGAAGAAATCCATATGGAACAAGCTATTGGCTTTATACAAATAGACTCCAACCTTGTATGTCGGTTTAAGAAATCCCTTTATGGTCTCAAGCAAGCCCCTCAGGCTTGGTATGCCAAAATGGGTAGCTTTCTTTTAGAAACTGGATTTTCTAGGTGTCATTCTGACAATACTGTCTACACCAAGAAAGTGGGCAAGTCCCTTATCATTCTTGTTCTTTATGTTAATGATCTTATCCTTACTGGTAGTGATTCCAACCTTATAAACCATGTGAAGTCCATCCTTAGAAAGAAGTTTGAAATGACAGACTTAGGACACTTGCATTATTTTCTTAGTCTTCAAGTCTTGCAATCCAAGGAAGGTATTTCCCTTTCCTAGTCCAAGTGTGCATGTGATCTTCTACGCCATTTTCACATGGAAGACTATAAGCCAACCCCTTCTCCCTATCAGTCTAGAGCCAAACTTTCAGTCACTTGTACTTCCCCTGAAGTTGATGCTACCTTATACCATCAACTTTTAGGAAAACTTTGTATATGACCCATACTCGTCTTGACCTTTCCTTTCTTGTTGGCCTTATTTCTCAGTTTATGCAAAACCCACATGAAATTCATTGGAAAGAAACTAAAAGAATACTTCATTATGTTCGAGGTACAGTTCAATTTGGGATTCCTTACAGTGCAGAAGCATCTCCTCTATTGGTTGGTTTCATTGATTCTGATTGGGCTCGTGACCCTGATAATTGGAAGTCTATTGCAGGTTATGTGTTCACTCTTGGTTCAAGACCGATTACATGGGCTTGCAAGAAACAAAGTGCCATTTCTCTTTCTTCAGTAGAAGTAGAGTATCGTGGTGCCATAGCAGCTAGTAAGGAAGCCTTGTGGCTTTGTCAGACCTTGTCAGAGTTTGGTTTTCAGCAGCAGCATCCGACTACACTTTGGTGTGATAATCAAAGTGCCATTCAACTATGCAAAGATCCAGTCCAAAATCAGCACAGCAAACACATTAAACTAACATGCACTTCGTCATAAAGCGCATTCACGACCATGTTCTTGAAGTGCAATATTATTCAACAGATGATCAAGTTGCAGACATCTTTACAAAGGCTCTCACAGAGGTGAAGTTTACTAAACTTCAATTTATGGTTGGAGTTCATGAAGTTGTCACTAAGGGGGGATAGAATCTAATGCCTCCTTCCTTATCCTATTGTGTCATATTTGTACATCCTTCAATCCTATCCCAAGTTGTTCTTAATGGGGGATGTTAAGATATTCCAACACATAGGAAATAGTTAAGTATAACTTGGTCTAGTGTAGAGTTAGGTAAAGTGTGTTTCTTTACTATGTACATTTGTAACTTACAATTTGACAGTCACGATATGTAGTGATCTGATGGTTCATTCTCTCTTCGATATTACTAACACTTGATCCATGGCTTAACACCTGCTTGGCCCATGATCTCTATTTAAAGAGCATGGAGGGTCATTTGTATGGTAACCGTTCATGAGAGAAGCTTATGTAAATTTTCATTCTTTTATTAATAAATTTCATGAAGTGGCTACGTTGCCTTAGGTCATGGACTATTTCCCTCTTTGAGGGTTTCAGCCACGTCAACAATACTGGTGTATTGATCTGTGATCTGTTTGTGCACAGTGTCGTTTGGTGTTTTGTCTGAGGAACTTACCCTGTAAATTCATACATACAATGCCTCAAATAGAATCATCCTCAAAGATTCCTAATACCCATTGTTGTAAGTGAAATCTACGAGTGGAAGATACTCTTCCCACTTTTGTTGTTAGTGCATCACATACAACCTCAACATGTCCTCTAATATCTTGTTGACCCTCTCAGACTGTGCATCTATCTGTGGATGATAAGTTGCATTAAAGGCCAACTATGTGCCTAAACCTACAAACAGCTCATTCCAAAACTTGGAAGTGAACTTTGCATCCTTGTCTGATGCGATCTTCTTTGGAACACGATGAAATCTAACCACATCTCTGATGAACACCTATGCCACATCACTAGTTGAATACGTATTATTTACTGGAATGAAGTGCACAACCCTTGTCAACCTATCCACAATAACCATGATGGAATCATGATGTCTCACTTTCCTCGAAAAAAATGTGATAAATTACATGGAAATGACCTCCCATTTCCATTCTATAATCGCAATCGGTTGTAGCAATCTACCTAGATGCTTACATTCTACCTTTACCTGCTAAAAATCCAAACATCTAGCCAGAAACTCTACTACATCCTTCTTTAGATTCGACCAATAATAAAATTGACCAATGTCTTCTGATAGCCTAGGTGACATGAATATGGTTTCACATGAAACTCCCTCAAGATCACCCTCTTGATCTCCCTGTTGTCTGGCACATATATCATGTCTCTAAACCTGACCAATCCATCTGCTTTAAGACAATAGTCCACATCTTGTCCAACTGCACCTATAATTGTACCTGTACCACTACTTGTACTTGTACATGTACTTGTACCTGTACTTTGTTGAACATGTGCACATCTCTATGCACTTGACATCCTATTGACCTGCCTGCAAGATCCTATCCTGTAGATTTGTCCCATAGAAAATCATAGTTTCTACATGATTTACCTGTATCCACATGCTACGATCATTTGTGACCATGTTCTCCTTTCCTTTGATGCATCTGCTCTCAAAATCAAACTCATTGATCATGGCCAACCATCTCTCTTTCCTAGCATTCAAATTCAACTTGTCAAACAAGTATCTCAACCCACTGTGATCACTCATCAGTGCAAACATCCTACTAAGAAGATAGTGCCTCCACATCTTCAATGCATGAATGATTCTTGCCAACTCAAGATCATGTGTCAGGTAGTTTCTCTCATGTTCATTCAGTTTCCATGACTCATAGCATACCACTTGTCCATCATGCATAAGGACTCCACCAACTCCTCTCTTACAAGCATTTGTACTTACTACAAACTCTTTGTTCAGATCTGCAATCTTTAACACTAGTGCATATGTCAATAACTACTTAAGCCGCTCAAAACGGGTCTCACACTCCTCTGTCCATTCAAACCTCTTACCTTTCCTCTATAATGACATGATAGGATAGCCAATTTGTGAAAAGTTCCTAATGAACCTCCTATAATAACCTGACAATCCCATGAAATATCTCACCTCGTCTACATTTCTAGGAGCTTCCCACTCCATAATAGCTCTTACCTTTTCTAGATCTATTATTATGCCCTCCTTGGAGACAACATGTCCCAAGTAATGCACCTTTGTTTGAAATAAGTTTCACTTGCTAGGCTTGGCATACAACCGATTCTCTCTCAAAAACCTCAACATTGCTGCCAAATGCTCAACATGCTCTTCCTCATTTTTAGAATATACCAATATGTCATCAATGAACACAATAACAAATTTGTCCAAATACAGATGCAACAAACTATTCATCAAACACATAAATGTAGTTGGAGAATTAGTCAAACTGAATGGAACTACAACAAACTCATAATGCCCATATCTGGTCTAGAAAGTTGTCTTGTAGATGTCCTTCTCTTTAATGTGTACCTGATGATATCTGGATCCTAGATCAATCTTTGAGAACACTGTGGCTCCCTTCGGCCGATCAAGCAAGTCATCAATCCTCAACGATAGATACATGTTCTTGATGGTCACTTTGTTTAACTACCTATAGTCAATGCATAATTTGAGAGTACCATCCTTCTTCTTCATAAACAATACCAGTGTGCCCTAAGGTGATACACTTGGCCTAATGTATCCCTTGTCAAGCATCTCCTTTAACTGCAACTTCAACTCTACCAACTCTAGAGTGATCATCCTATATGGTTCTTTTGATGTTGGTGTTGCCCTCGGTACCAAACCATAGAAAAGTCTACACCCTGTGAGGTGGCATCTATGAAATTGCTACAGGAAACACATCCTGAAATTGCTGTAGAAATGGGTATATTCTCAAAACATCTACATCCTCAACTTCCTTACCTTTGTTGCTAGAAATCTGCACTGCAAATAACATACACCCTTTTATGAAACTGTGCTTTTCCTACATAGTTGTCACCATCCTAACTAATGCTTCTTTCTTCTTACCGTGTAAGACTCTTTGTTCCCCATTGTCATCTAAGCACTCAATGGATTTGTCATAACAATATACCTTGGTCCTATGAAGGTACAACTAATCCATGCCCAACAACATAATATATGGTCCCAAGGGTAATACATTCAAATGTATTGCGGAAATCATACCATTCAAATCAAATTCACAAGCTCTTACCCAATGATGAACTTGCTTCTTTGTAGTTGTAGCAAACTGCACTAACCAAGATTCTGCATGCACTTCTTTATTCAAACCACACTTATCCACCAAGTGAGTACTAACATAAATATAATTAGATCCAAGGTCAATCAAAATAGAAACAACTTGAGCACTAAGCTTACCATCGATATCAATAATAGATGCATGATGGTCTACCTGTCTGTTATCCAGTATTGTATAGATATGAGGAACACTCTAACCCACATCCCCAAAAGTCTGCGCATCCTTTGCACTATATATCTGAGGATTACCACCATGATTATGTGGAAAATCTCTCTTAAGGTGTTCCTTACCACATGTCCAACACTCCAACCTTCTAGTACCATCACATCTATGCTAATATTGTGACCCATGTCCCTATCTATCTATTTGTTTGTGCCACATTTTCCTTCTCCTCTACATTCTAAGGATTTATTATTTTTGGCTACTATTTACCTTTACCTTTATCTTTCCATTTCCATCCTTTCTAAGATTCATTCTTACGCTTCAACTGCTCATAAAAATGCTTCAATTTCCTAATAACTTCCTCAAGTGACCGAGGCTCATCATACTCAATCTGATCTCTAAATGTTAATGACAACCCATTGACAAATCGTTGAACTTTGGCCTTTTACTCTTTAAGATATAGTACATACCTAAATAGATCCATGAACTTAATCATGTACTCTTCATATGTCATTGATCCCATCTTTAGCTCATATAATTCTTTTGCCTTACCATCATAGTACCTTTTTGACAAGTACTTCTTCCTAAAAATCCCCTTGAACTCATGCCAACTCAAGTCCTCTATCCTGATGTCTCTGACTCGCTTACAATATTGCCACCAGATTTCTGCTTTACCTCTCAGGCTAAAGATAACTACTTTGGCCTTCATATTACCTGTGTAGTTATGAAACTCAAATAACTTCTTCATCCCAAGTATCCAAGCCTTTGCATCTTCTGACTCCTTCACATATCCATCAAAATTAGGTGGCTTTTCTTTCATAAATTCATCTGGCAAGTATCCCCTATCGCTCCTCCTGTGAGGATGATAACAATGACGATCATAATTCCTATCAGAACCAGAACTAGAGTAGTACTTATGTCCATCACCTATTCTATCTGGAGTATCCAACAATCTGTCATCTCTAATCATGTCATCTCTATCGTGCCTGTGACCACCATGAGACCTACTACCATATGCCCCATTAGTTTGTTCCTCCTGTCCATGGTTGATCCAAAGTGGCCCCTGTCGCTGCAATTATGACAAACTTTGAAGGAGTATTATTGCATTAACCTCTGCTTGTTTCTCTTATGCCTACATGATTTTTTCATTGTCCACCTTACAACTCCTTATTTCTTCCTTAAAGCTTCTCAATGTGTCTGTTAATTCAGAAGAGTTCCCAATGCCATGCTACTCATATAATTCATAGGGAGAATATTTATAGTCTACCATCTTGCTTGTCATTTCTGATATCTTTCCTGCAAGGCATACTATGTCATCTAAACCAAATCACAATAAACCAATGTACCTTAGCATAATTCAGGGAGGATATCTCATCTACAAGATCACCAAATCAGTGTAATACATGTATAACATAATCAATGTCGAATATATACATATAATACATAAGCATATAACCATGTAACCATCAGTCTAGCTATAGTTTGGTCATTAATGCATGACCATATCAACTACACATACCATGACCTCATGCATGAAAACAAAAACCAAACTAATGTACACTGAAAATAAACTTCACAACAAAAACATCTCCTTTCACATGGTGACATAACTATAACTAGCATAAGAACTACATAAATATCAAGGATACATCAGCCATACAATCCACATATAAACCAATATAATACTCATGAATTAACAAGGAGAAATAACCTCATATTAATGATGCAAAATCCAACCCGAGATGGGACTACCATGTTCCACTCAACCATAGAATGGCTAAGCCAATTCTCTCTTCAGCCATTCAACCCCATGCCATATTCCAAGCTTGAATGTGGGACTCAAAGCAAAAGAAGCAACCAGTGCATCCAGAGGCTAAACCACCTCACCCTCATAAATAGAAACTAGTCTTTACTGCAATCCAGACTAGATCACTAGGCAAAAATAATAAACATGTAATAATATCCTTTACCATGATCTCCACTTGATCATGAGGGAAAAACAAACATGGATGCCACCAGATTTCTCCACCTACACCATGAGAACTTTTCTTGTCTCCTAGTCTCTCAAGCTTTACCACAATCCACATCGGATCACTAGGCCCTAAACTAAGACCTACTCTCTAGGATTTATCACATTTCCCATCCCAATATTAATAGGCCTGATGGAGAGCACCCACCTTTAGGCTTTACCTATATCCCACCATTCATAGGTCGAGGATTCCTAGGCCCACCGAGGCAACACAAAATCCGGCTTTACCGCAACCTACAATTTGATTTATGGGTTACTAGGCCATGTGTTCTATTATTCATATATCCACCTCACTTAGCTTTGAATCCATCCAACAATCCAACTCAACAAAAAGATGAGAACCCCATCACACCATGGTTATCTAGAAATGGAAAGGCTAGGCTGAAAACACTGTCACACCTAGAAAAACTCATGCCATAACAACAAAGAACCACATGAAATACCATGCATTCCAAATCTAGTAAGGAAAACACACATGCAAATCGATACATGTTGTTGTCGCTTCCAGAGATAGCCTTGGATTGCTTACAAGACCAGTGCCTGATAACATCTATATTTTATGTGTCTCACATGATTTTGAGGAAAACGGAGACATCATAAAAAATTTATACACATATGTAAATACAAATCTACAATAAAAAACATGACTTAGTTCATTCATCCAAGTACATAAGCCATGTATTTCTGCTATCTTTCTCATATACAACTCACAAAAATATAGGTATAAACTAGTGGAGGCTGAGTAATTCGAGGACCTACGGTTTAATCAGATTTTGATAGAGCGATGAAAGAATAGAAGGAGATAGAAAACCTCATCATATAGAGCTTGAAACTTCAATAATTCTACACTTATGTAAGTTAAAGACAACCATAATGGATGAAAGAGGATTGGGTGTTATGATTCATGGCATGCTATTTTAAAGATATAATCCCAAATATACATACAGGCATGTGCATTAACAAGACATTACAAATGAATCTGTAAGAACATATGAAATATTTCTGGCAACTACAATTACATGAAATCAGAGAGGAAATGCGTACATAATGGAATTTAATAGAGAGGTAACATATTGTAGTACTCAGAGGTTGGAATCACCACCATCATTAATATTTGGAAAGACAAAAATCTGGAAGTCATACAGTTTCAGAAATAACATGAAGTTATTATTTAGAATTCGAAAACCTTTTCTAAGTGTTTCTTCCTCCCTTTTATAAGGAGAGGGAGAACATGAAAATTACAAAATATCTCAGGCTAGAGCTTCTAGCTATCTTAGAATGCAGGCTTTGTCGCCTCCAATTATTACAACAGAAAGATATTTTTCTTGAAAATAAAACATAATACAATAGCAATCAAAATCAACAAAACAGAATTAACCAATGAAACTGAAATGATGGTCCTGTAAAAATATCTCCACGTCACTCTCTTTGTTATCCTCTAGTCCAACAGGTTTTTGCTAAATTATGCCTCATACTCTCTCGGTCGGTTCCTTGTCACTTTTGGTCTTAACAACTTTAATTCTTCATTTACATGAATGGAGAGAAAACACCCATGATGGCCATAACATATTTTGAACACAGCTGCCAACTCATTTATCCCTTCTTACATTCATTATTAAGCCAATGGAACCACTCGTTCCCCCTGAAACAATCATGCAAGTGTATCGAGATCAGGCAGTTTGAGAACTTTAAACTGAGTAGGATTCATAAAGTTGCGATCGTCGATCTCCTTTGGCCCTTATGCCTTAGGCCCAAGGAATTAGGTGAAAACTACATGGTATAAACCTGGGGACTCAAGACCTAAGCCTTTTGGAGCTAAAATCCCTTTAGCTAGGATGGGGGCCAATTCTTTGATATATTGCATTGTAACAGATCCCAATACTTAATATGTAGGACCATACTACATATGCATCTGGGTCCTTTTTACAATATCGAAGCTCGGAGATCGGGAAACTCTAATCCTTGCCTCTAGTTGCACCCTCCCAACTCTTGCAATTGTGATATGCGATGTGATTTGGCCCACATGGAAAGAGGATACTGGAGGGCCAATGTGAAGGATTTAAAACAAAAATACCTTTAACAACTTCTCCGCCCAACCATTGGTTTGATACATAATGTGCACATAATCATGTGACTCGCCTTATGCCACCTGTCCACCTCACTTTGGGCCCACAATATCAAGTGTTTCCCAAATATGCACCTTATAGAACATCGATTACAAGTTGCCCATGGTTGCGATTTTCGATATGTGTTCACCCCCTACTTCTTAGCACTTAGTTCTTTGACTCCTTATGACCGTGTGCCAGTCCCTATATCGGAGCCCTTCAATTGGAGTTTTTAAATCAGAGGTTTAAACATGACACAACAATTTTCCTCATCCTTCAACCATTGATTTGTGAGATGATGTCATCCTTTGACACGTGTGACCTTGTGAGTGGTGACACATGTCACCCTATTTTGATCCCTTACAACCCCTTAAAACGCCAAATCTTCGTGCCATGTGTCCTCCGTACTACCACATCAAGATGTTGTCATACGCCACGTGGATTTATCGGGTCCAATAGTATTCTACCACATGGCCCTCTAGAGAAGAGAGAAAAAGGCCCGTCTGCCCTTGGTTTTTCACTAACATTCTTTGTTAATCACAATCGACCCTACCCAGAACTTTAGCACCAACATATCACAACTCATGATATCGCAACATGTTTAGAGTTGTCACCGCATTGGCACACCGATCGTCGATATGTCGAGTCCTCTGATTGTCGATTTTCTCCTGGACCTCTGATATACTATGGGCCATGGACCCTTGATTGCTGATTGCCTATATCGGTGATGATTGATCACAAGTTCACTCTTGGTATGAGATTTGCGATATCAGACCTCCATTGTCTGAAGCATCAATTGTCGATTTTCTCCCAGACCTCCAATATTCTCTTCTTTCTTTCCTTTCAAAGGAAACAAACCCCTGAACTTCAATTGACCATATCTTCTGATTTTGGGATCCATTTGAGGGGTTCCATATACCATTGGAGAGCTTATTCTGAGAACTATCCAGTCGAGAGGGTTCGATTTAGCTTTGAGAGATTTTGAGGCTTGGAATATGGCTGCGAACTTCTCTATTCTTTTTCCCTCTTTGTATAACTAGAACTCTTTTCTTAGAAGGTGACAACATTGGCTCCACCTGGAGACGACGCATTGGATTGTAATGCATCGAGAACATACAGTCTTTAAACTTCTCTTTTTTAGGCATGGAGTCTTTTAAACAATGCAAATTTTGTGAAAGTGGAACTTTAAACAAAAAAAGTAAAAATTGCATATAATAATTACAATGCACACAATGGTATTTACAATGAGTGCAAGACAAGTACCTTTAATTCAATAAATAGAGTTTGAGGAATTAACCATTTACTGGTAACTCCAATGATTCACCTTCCATATTTCGAGTAGGTATGTATTATTTCCTTTCCCTTCTGAAATTTTGAAAGGGTCGAACCAAAGTGAATCAAATTTCTCATGTTTACCTTTTTCTTCCCGTCGAACATCCCATCAGAGAACTAAATCCTCTGGTTGAAGAGGTTTATCCTTGGATTTTTTGTCAAACAGGGATTTCATCTTTTGTTGGTGTTTTTCCAATTTAGTCCCCACTTATTCCCTGTTTTTGTGAGCTCAACCTATTGGTTTATCCTTTGTGTCAAAGCACTTGGCTCCTCCTCAACTTCTTGTACTAACTTCGCCATGGGCATTACTAATTGGATTGGGAAGATTGCAACCTTACCATACACTAGCTTGAAAGGTGATTTTCCAGTGGAACATTTAGGAGTCACTCGGTTGGCCCAGAAGGCAAACTTCAATTGGGTGTCCCAGTTTCTCTGATTCACGACTCAACTAAACCATTTCCTTGAGGATAGTAGGTAGTGAAATGCCTGATGATTATATTGAACTTCTGACAGAAGCTGGTGAATTTTATAGATTTGAAGACTTGAGCATTTTTAGTGATAATTTTAATAGGACAACCAAAACAAGCTAATATGTTCTCCTCCATAAACTTGATTACCATTGAACCTGTAGTGTTTCTGGCTGGGATGGACTCTACCCACTTGGTGAAATAATTTGTGGCCATTAATATCCACTTATATTGACCACTCAAAGGTGGGTTTATCTCTCCTATGAAGTCTAGTCCCCACTATCTAAAGGGCTCTTCCACATGCACTGGGATCAGGGGAAGAGGAGAAAGTTTTTGTCTCTCAATAAAGACTTGGTACTTCTGACATGAACTGACTTGTAAATGAACATTTCCAAATAGTGTAGGCCAGTAGAATCCTACCTTGAGGATTTTGTAAGTTGTGGTCTTCCAGTTGTAGTGACCTCCACAAACTCTTCCATGGAATTCCTCAATCAGTTTATGAGTTTCACCTTCTACCAAACATAATAGAGAAACTCCCACCGAGTCCTTCCAGTAGAGTTGACCATTCGATATGATATACTTTTGAGCTTGCAATCTCAAAGTTCTGTGTTTAGATTTGTCCAGCCTTAGTGGGCACCCCAGGAACAAGAGATAATGGATGATTTTCTTATATCAGGGTAACCCCTCATATTTAGCACAAATATTTTACTCTGATGTTTTAACCCCATTCTGTTGAATTTTTTTTCTTCCTTCCATTGTTATCAGGCTTATTCCCAAAGCTTGGCAGTTATATTCTAATAAAATCTTGGCCAACCCCTGGCCTTTTATGGGCTTAGTAGGCTTTATATCTAACTCATATTCCTGTATCTTTGCTATACACCTACCCATTTTTCCTTCACTCTCTCCTTGTAAAAGAATCTCAAGAGGTAGGGATCCATTTGACTTCATTTTCCTATTTAAGCATATCTGTAATACCCTTCACTATTTCTGCATAGATAATTATGAACCTTCTCAAGAAAATAATTCTCCCCAAAAATACTTGGACCTCTTTCTTATTTCTGTGTAGAGGAATATGAGTGATAGCTTTGACCCGCTTGGGATCAATTTTCACTCCTTCTTGCACTACTATATGTCCTAATAGCTTCCCCTCTTTCAAGGAAAACTAAGATTTCTTGGGATTCAAAGATAGTCCATATCTCCTACATTTCTCAAAGGTGAGATTCAAGTGGAGGATGTGCTCTTCATTGGTCTTAGAGAATACTTTGATATCATCCAAATATATCACTATGAACTTGTATTTCTCTCCTACAAAAGTTATATCCATAGCTCTATGAAAGATGGCCCCTACATTGATAAGACCGAAAGGCATGCGAGCATACATGAAATTTCCCCAAGGGGTGGTGAAAGCAGTCTTATTTTGATCATTAGGGTGGATTTCCACTTGGTTGTAACCAGAGAACCCATCCATCATGGACATTCTAATTGATACAACCACCTTCTATAATATGTAATCCATCTTGGGCAGTGGGTAATTGTCTTTCAAAGATTCCATGTTAAGGTTAGGAAAATATACACATAACCTTATTTCTTCTTTATTTTTTTGGACTAGCACTAGGTTGGCCACCCACTCTGAGTACCTTATAGGCACTATGATTTTAGCCTGTATAATTTTCCTCACTTGTTTCTCAATAGAGGGGAGTAAGAGTGGATTAATATTCATGAGCTTCTGCTTGCATGGTTTTACTCGAATATTTAAAGGAATCTTATGTTGTATGATATTAGTATCAAATGCTTTTAAATCCTCATAAGACCAAGAAAAAACATCCTTATAGATTTTGAATAGATTTAAATACCTATGTTTATATTGTGTGGGGATTCTTTTTTATAGTCTGACCATCTGGGGTTCATCTTCTGAGTTGATATTGCAATCTTCTGCTTTTTCATCCATCTCTGGAGCGATTGTTTTGGAGGCTACATCATTCTTGTTAAATAATATTTCCAGTGGAACTAGCCCATGAGGAATAGTATTCCCTTCTAGTTGTAGAATTGTTTGTCCAACCACTATGTCTTCCCACGAAGTTGGTTCTTGATCTGCCTCTTTCTCCTCTCCTTGATCAATAGTTGAGCTAGTGAACTCCCCAATTACTTCTATAAATCACTTGATCTGCTCATCATCCTCAAATACCTGTCAGTGCTTGACATTATTAGGTATAGAGGGTTTGTTTCTGACCTCCACATCATACGTGAGAAGCATATTTTGAGGAGATTTGAAATTTATTGCTGCTACCGCAAGGGAATCAGACATTATGTTTCCTTCTCTAGGTATAAATTGGATATTAAAGGCTACGAAGAAGTTATCAATTAAATCCTATGCTTCATTCTGGTAAGTCCTCAATATGAGGTGTTTAGCCTGGCACTGATTTTGGATCAGCTTTATAATCAGCTCAGTGTCTCCATGCACATAAGCATTCAATATTCATATTCCTTTTTGTTTGTATCCCAAGGAGAAATGCTTCATACTCTGCCATGTTGTTGGTTGCCTCAAACACCAGCTTGAATGAGAGAGGTATCAAGCTTCCCTCAGGACTTACCAACAATACTTATTCTCCATTTCCATCTTTGGAATTCGCTCCATCAAAGCATAATTTCCATACTTTTTTTTTATCTATGTGTTGGTCGTCTAACTACAACGTTTTATTTACTTATGTTTCTTCTAAGATGGTCTCATATTATTCTAGGAACAGGTAGGAGAGGTCGCTTTCTTTTCCATACACCAGAGAATTTTTAGAACCTTTAGTTGGGGTCACAGTTTTTACAAATCTGGACTCTCTATACAACCTCCTTTCTTTGCCTCCAAAAGTGGGAATATTGGCATAAGTCTATGCTCTTCACATGGATCTGAGCCAGGTTTACCACCATATATTTTATCATTCCCAAGCATTTGACCCTCTTAGAGTCAAAGGAGTATAGGTCCTTGTAGGGTCTAGTGATTTGCAAGCCAATTTGTTCCATCACGGCTAAGGGCATGAGGTTATGCGAGGCTCCAGAGTCCAACATACAGTTGTGCAATAAGAGTTCATGAATTACCAAGGTCACGTAGAAGGGTGTAGTGGAAGGATCAAGTTCTCCAACATGAGGCCCAAAGACAACCATTGGCCTCTCTTCTTGAAGGTTTAAATAGTCATGGGTCAGTACTATGGTGGATGGGAGCATGAACTAGGAGACTTGAGCTTTATAAGTGGGTTGTTTTAGAAGTTCAGTTAGGTGAACATGGATCTTTACCTCCTCGAGTTCCTTCTAAAGATTGAATGCAGACTGGCCCTTTTCTATGCCTCCCAGCTCTACCTCTCTTTCTTTATCAATGTAGTTTTTATCAGATCAGGTGCCTTCTCTTTTGTGTGTTCCTCAGAGCTATTGCATTCCTTATTTAAGGATACTTTTACTTTGGATGAGTTAGGTTTCAACTTCCCTTTCCCTTTATTTAACACTGGTGGAATATCTTGGGGAGCAGTTTCCTCTTGTTGTTCAGGTTCCCTCGACCTCTTTTCTGAATATTTGAGATCATACCTTCAATTTAGTTGTGCTTGCATGAAATCAGAAAATCGTTTACAATAATCCCCTATGTCCTCCTCATTTACTACTTCTTCTCTATCATGTCACATCTCATGGTGAGCCATGTTTGCTTGGTCCTCTTCAGAGAAGGAGGAATACAAGTTTCCCTTCATCTCATGTGTATCCGGTGGTTATTCATCTAGATAATATTCAATATATAGAGGAGGAGGGATTTATTGAGCTGGTATTTTCTTTCCCTTTGAAGTATCTGCAATGGTGGCCTTATGTACTATGGGTTATAACCTCATTGTTACCTTGAGGATTCTATTTCGGGAGACTCTTGTTCTCAAGATCAAGCTTCACCAACTTATGAGATAAACTATTAATGATTTTATCCATTTCTTCCCTCTTTCCTCTTCACTTCCCTGCCGAGGTGAAAGTTTCTTCTACCTCAAGAGCATCAACTTGGAGTTGATCCAAAGTACAAGACTTCTTCTCCATTAGGGTAAAGCCAAATTTAGACCCAAAGGCTCCCACAAATATTACACAAGCAGAAGCTTGAGGAGGCTTTATCTCAATAGGTAGGTTATTATATTGCTTATTGAACCTAATTATGAATTATGAAATATCCTGTTCTAGCTTCTTCCTTATAGCATTGAACTCTGTGAGGACATACTCGTGATCTCTCTTTTCAGCCCATTTTTGTGTGAAAGATTTTTCAAGTTCTTCCCAGGTGGTGATGGACACATTAGGTAGGGCCTTAAACCATTTTCTGGATTCTCCATCAAAGAATTGCACAAAGAATCTCAGGACCACATCTAGATGTTCTACATTTAGATTCTCAACAAAAGCACAGAAGGTTTCAATGTGTCTCTATGCAGTGTTTTCATCCTCCCCATTGAACCTAGGAAAAATATTTAGGTAGTCCTGAGGCATAACACTTAGGGGTTGAGGTAAATCAAGAGGGGCATATTTATTCAATAAGAATCCCAAAACAACCATTTGGATTAATGGGGGAGGATTAAGATTTAGAGGAGGAACTTGGGCCAAAACCACAGTGGTTGGAGTAACTAGACTGAGTAGTGTGACTGAGTGTATAGTGGATATTGCTATTATTGAGGATAGCTTTGCCTTTTTCAATCTCAAGAGGAGGAGGAAATGAAATGAAAGGAATTGTAACTGAGATTTCTTTCTCTTCGATCTCTAATTTGGGGGCATGATGCTCTAGCTCATCTTCTACTGGGTATGTAAGGACCTTAGGAGTAAAATATGAGCAGTGGATGCAAGTGTGTTGGGAGCTAGAGGAGGGAGCTTCAAAGAATGATGAGATATTAGCACAAGTAGTAGGAGTTTTCTCCTTCCAAACTCTCCTAAAAATTAATTTCTATGGGTCAGATACAGAAGGGGTTTTTTGTTGAGAGGTATCTGAGCGAGTGTGAGGCTTTCTAAAAGCTAGGATGATAAATGATAATTAGATTTGTGGAGTTGCAAAGGTGATGAGGTTGAAATCAGAACATATTTTCTCACCTACATAAAGAGTGCTTAACTTTTTGTATCCCAGGGTAAAAATCCTTCAATACATTCCCTGACAATGGTGCCAAAAGACGTTGTCGCTTCTAGAGACGACCTCAGATTGCTTACAAGACCAGTGCTTGGTAAAATCTAGATTTTATGTGTCTCATATCATTTTTAGGAAATGGGAGACATCATATGCATTTTATACACATATGTAAATACATATATACAATAAACAACATGATTTGGTTCATTCATCCAAGGACATAAGCCATGTATTTCTGGTATCTTTTGCATACACAACTCACAAAAATATATAAACTAGTGGAGGCCAAGTAATTTGAGGACCTACAGTTTAATCAAATTTTGGTAGAGAGATGAAAGAAGAGAATGAGATAGAATAACTCATCATATAGAGCTTGAAACTTCAACAATTCTACCCTTATCTGAGTTAAAGACGGACATAATGGATGAAAGAGGATTGGGTGCTATGATTCATGAAGCATTATTTTAAAGATATAATTCTAGAGATACATACGGGCGTGTGCATTAACAAGTCAATAAAAAAGAATATGTGAGAACATGTGAATTATTTGTGGTAGCTGCAATTGCATGAAATCGGAGAGGAAATGTGAACATAATGGAATTTAATAGAGAGGTAACATATTGTAGTACTCGAAGGTTGGAATCACCACCATTTCATTAATATTCTGAAAGATGAAAATCTGGAAGTCATACAGTTTCAGAAATAACATGAATTTATTCTTTAGAATTCATAAACCTTTTCTAAGTGTTTCTTCCTCCCTTTTATAAGGAGAGGGAGAACATGAAAATTACAAAATATCTCAGGCTAGAGCTTCCAGCTGTTTGCATGACTAGCTATCTTAGTGTGCAGGCTCTGTCGCCTCCAAATATTAAAACATAAAGATATTTTTCTTGGAAATAAAACAGAATATAATAGCAATCAAAATCAACAAAACAAAATTAACCAGTGAAACTAAAATTATGGTCTTGTAAAACTATCTCCATGTCACTCTCTTTTCTGGCCTCTAGTCCAACACATTTCTACTCAATTATGCCTCATACTCTCTCGGTTAGTTCCCTATTGGTTTTGGTCTTAACAAATTTAATTCTTCACTTACAAGAATCGAGAGAAATCACCCATGATGGCCATAATAGATTCTAAACATAGTTGCCAACTCATCCATCCCTTATTACATTCTTTATTAAGCCAATGGAACCAATCGTGACCCATGAAACAATCATACAAGTGTATTAGGGATCATGCAGTTCGAGAACTTTAAACTGAACAGGATTCACAAATCTATGATCGTCGATCTCCTTTGGCCCATTATGCCTTAGCCCTAGGGTCTTAGGTGGAAACTGCGTGGTAGAAACATGGGGACTGAAGGCTTAAGCCTTCTGGAGCTAAAATCCCTTTAGTTGGGATAGGGGTCGATTCTTTGATATATTAGATTGCAACCAGTCCCAACGCATAGTACACAGGACCATACTACATATGCGCTTAGGCCCCTTTTGCAATGCTAGAGCTTGGAGATGGGGAATATCTAATCCTTGCCTCTGGTTGCACCCTCCCAACTCTCGCAATTGTGATATGTGAAGTGGTTTGGCCCACATGGAAAGAGGTTAAGGGAGGGCCAACATGAAGGCTTTAACACAAAAAAACCTTTAACAACTTCTCCACCCAACCATTGGTTTGATACATAAAGCGCACATAATCATGCGACCCACCTTATGCGACCTATCCACCTTGCTTTGGACCCACGATATCGGGTGTTTCCCCGATATGCACCTTTATAGAATGTTGATTACATGTTGCTCCATGGTTGCGATCACCGATATGTGATCGCCCCCATGCTTCTTAGCCCTTGGCTCTTTGACTCCTTATGACCATGTGCCAATCCCTATAACAGAGCCCTTCAATCAGAGCTTTTAAATTGAAGTTTAAACTTGATACAACGATTTTCCTCATCCTCTGATCATTGCTCTGCGAGATGATGTCATCCTTTGTCACATGTCACCTTCTTAATGGTGACACGTGTCACCCTATTTTGGCCCCTTATGACCCCTTGAAACACCAAATATACATACCACGTGTCCTCTGTACTACCACGTCATGATGACGTCAGATGCCACATGGATTTATCGGGTCCAATAGAATTCTACCACGTGGCCCTCTAGAGGAGAGAGAAAAAGGCACGCCTACCCTTGGTTTTTCACTGACATTCTTTGTTAATTGCAATTGGCCCTCCCCGATGCTTTAACATCAACATATTGAAACTCGTGATATTGCAACATTTTTAGAGTTTTCACCCTGTCGGCACACCGATTGCCGATATGTCGAGACCTCCGATCTCCGATTTTCTCCTAGACCTTCGATATACTATGGGCCATGGACCCTCGATCATCAATTGCCTATATCTGTGATCGTTGATCACAAGTTCACTCTTGATATGAGATTTGCGATATTGAACCTCTTCTATCTGAAGTGTCGATCGCTGACTTTCTCCTGGACCTCTAATATGCTCTTCTTTCTTTCCTTTCAAACAAAGCCCTGAACTTCAACTAGTCATATCTTCTGATTCTTAGGTCCATTTAAGGGGTTCCATATATTGTTGGAAAGCTTATTCTGAGCACTATCCATTGGAGAGGGTCCCAATTAGCTTTGAGAAATTTTGTGGCCTATAAGATGGCTACAAACTTATATGTTCTTTTTCCCTATTTGTACAACTGGAACTCTTTTTTCAGATGGTGACAACACCTGCAAAGAATCCCGCTGTAGTTGCTTGATCCTGATCTTCCTTTCTTGCTATTTCCTTCCTATTTCCTTCTTTACCTTTCTTGATCCAATACCAAAGTGCTCCAAGAAAACTCAAAGTTTCCAAGAGTGAGTGAGAGAGAGAACAATGATAGAGCTCCAAAACTAAACTGGAAAAAGGGTACCAACTTATCCTCATAATCCTTTTTACTAATTAGGCCTCTATTTTCTTCATTTTCTATTATTTTCCTTAATTTTCCTCCTCACATGCAACCTGTGAGCTTTCACATTCCTTTTCTCCTAATTTCCATTATTTTCATAAATAAATGTGCCAAAACTGCCATCTTTCCTTTCCAAAGCCTTTGAAATTTCCTTTGCCAATTTCCTTAGCCATAATAAACCAATGAAAACCCACACTAAGATGTTTTGCCCAATATTTGTCTTGGAATAAGTCTCCCATCAATTGTGGTTATTATTTTTCCTTTATTAATTTTTATTACATGGAATTTTCACCAGGTTTGTTACACAAACGCTCAAGAGGCCCTAGTATAGCTTGGGTTGAGTTACAATTCCTAGAAGCCTTGGTTGGAAAAATGCTCTAGATCCCTTTGTTGGTTGAGTTACTAGTCCTAGAGCTGGATTAGAAAAACTAGGGTAGATACCAGTATTGTGATGGTTAGCGATGTTTGAACATGAGGTGGAATCACTAGTTGAGGGTTGGGGTGGTTTGGCCTCCGGAAGCCCTAGTTTAGTTTTGCTTGGTTTATTCCATGATATCCCATATTCATGCTTTGAATATGGCACAGGGGTGATTGGGTGAAAGATGGATTTGGTTAAGCCCAATCTATGGTTGGGTGGTACATGGAAGTCCCTGACTTGGTTTGATTTGCATATGTTAATAAGAGATCTTTTCCTCTTGCATTTCGTGAGTATTTATACTTGTTATTATGTTGCTTCGAGGATTTTTCTATCATTTTTATTATTTTAGTTATATGCTATTTATAAGCATGGTTTCATGACAAATTCAAGTTATGGCTTTTGACATGTTTTGATTTATAAATGATTGGTTATTGAATGCATGTTGGGGCTTTCGTTTAATTTTGAAAAGGTTTTGACCAATTTTGGTTGAACGAAGGATGAGAAGGAAGCAGGTGGCAACAACAGTTGGCTTGCAAAAGAGTTAGCTGGACAGCAAGGTAGGAACAAGCAGTGGCACAAGAGTCGTGGAAAGGTGGCAGCAGAAGGCAAAGGCAGCCGAGTGGGTGTGAAGGTGAAAGAGAAGCCAAGCAAGAACTGTCAGTTCAGGTGGTAGAAACAAATATAAAAGTAGAGGGCCAGAAAATAAGAGAGGTTGGCTGGTGAATGAGATAGTTGGAAACGTTGTTGGAGCTAGCGGGTAGATATCTAGTTGTGGTAGATGGGTAGTAAGATGCAGGAGTCCATGTGAATTGGGCCCTTGAGGTTGAGATCAAACTCATGGATCTGATCCAGGTATTCCTTGTAGTTTCTTGTGGCAAATTCCAAAGATATGTTGTAATGTTTTATTATTAAGTTAATAGAAAGAAAGATAGACTGGTTGCAAATCATGATATGTATGGATCCCCTGGTGTGATGAGTTTCTAAAAAATTTAAATGTTCCATGAAATGCATGTATTTAGTAGTTCTTGTGTAATCGTTGTTATGATGTTGTCTCTATTTCACGTGTAATGGATATACTCTTGTTACTGGACGATGCCTCAGTTGGTGCTCCCTTGACCCCATGCTGAACCTTTCTTACTTCCACTCGTGGCACGCCTCAGGTGAGATTCCTTACACTTTGGGTAAGGTGAAAATGTCGGCATTGTCCTAGACTACACCGGACCATTGTTGGCCCTCTGCACCTGAACCCAGGGTCTTTTCTCCTTGATGAATCTTTCGTGCCAAAAAATGGTTCCGTTGTTGGGACCTGAAGTTATGAGAACTCATTCGTAACATGGTGTCGAGGATATTCAAGAGAGAGATCAGGGATTGGTGGAATCATAAAGTAGATCAGTTTGTAGCAGAGCAAGCTTCCTGTAGAAATCAACCAATCAGCAAGATAAGTGAGGGGATTTTATATGTCAATGGTACCAATCATCATTATGAGATTTTATGGTGCGAGTTTCCAGAAGACCTATACAATTGTTTAAGAAGGCTAAAGGGGAAGAACTAGTAAGGGGGATCGATGATAGTTCATTGCAACTAGACTCCGTTGGATATCACACTGCTCCAACAATTGGACAATGATATGACTAGAGAAATCTATTTTTTGGTAAAGATTACAATGGAAGGATATATAGTCGAATTTTCTGCGGAGATTTATCAGTCTTTCTCAAAGGCAGAAGTTTTATTCTGCTCTGGATTAAGAGGAATGTTGATGAAGGAAGTAATGATGTCAATTAAGATGTTTATGGTAGAAGAAGGATTACTGCCCTCGCCCACCACAGGGATGGCAGCATAAAACCCCAGTACTAGGGGAAGGATGTAGAGGGGGGAATTCTACCAGTTGAAGAATCGAGATGTTGCTGAAGGGATGGATGCAGAAGAATTGAAGAAAGCTAGAGATGTCAGAGTGCAGAGGAGCGCACTGCTAGTGGATAAGTGGCAGACGAGATTGATTAAGACTTTAGGGAAGAGAAGGATGGCGCCCCACCAAGTAGGAGCAGTGATCGGAAAACCCTGAGTCGAGGAGGGAAGAGAGGAAGATGCTAGGCAGAGCTAAAGCAGTGATGGGAGACATAGGAGTCAGAGGAATGAAGAGGGACCTTCCCTATATGTTGCGGAAGGTGGATCGCAAGAGTAGAGGCCGAGTGGGCATGGAGAGGAAAGAGAAGAATGTTGGGTTATGTTATATTCTTTCCACGACTAACCTACGTAGTGAACCGGGGGGTTAGAGGGGGGGTGGAGCCC
>APFE030775389.1:174764-206698 GCA_000404065.3 Pinus taeda
TTGAGATCCAGTGGGAAATCTCTGTGTATATGTGTTTTATGTGTTATGCTCTCGCATTTTTATTTTTCTTGTGATTTAGAATTCGTATGCAGGTAATTTCTATACGGGGTTAAAACCTACAAAGAAGACATGGGAAATGCAATGAGGATATTATTTAAGGAAGGAGAAGCATCCATTAAGAATCAACAACAATAACCCCCAAGACATCAGTGGCATTTCACCCAATATTCCCCTAGTACCTTATTACAATCTCGAGGAATTTGTTATTATCGTACGGGTACATAGTGCACGTGAGAAATAAAAATCCAGTATTAATATTGGGAGAAACAAAGGAGCCAGCAAAATTAGTAACTTCGGATTGCAGGGATCCTAGCAGCCTAGGAACAAAGGGTTTATGCTATTAGCTTTCACCCAAGTCAGTATGGCAGGGTCTTTTACCAGATATCTAGAATTTGCAGGAAGGGGAAACGAGGATGTGGAGCAACACTGGTACCTCTGTGAGGCTATTTGGAGAGCACAACAAATTCCAGACAATGTCAGGACAGTGGAACTCTCGACCATGCTGAGGAAGAGGGCTCTGCACTGTTTTATAAAATGGACGAAGTAGATCCAGAACCCCACGATAGATGATATCAAGAGAGGATTTGTGTAGGAATTCAAAGTACCACAAATAGACCAGCAGGGGTTGTCAGAGTTGTGGGAAATTAAGAAAAAGGAGGGTGAGATGGCCTGGGAGCTCATGCAAAGGTTTAAGGATTCCATCGCAACGTTGAGCTACACCCTGGACCCAAGTCACCAGTGGGACTCGTTTATCAAGGCACTCTTGCCCCTAACTAGGACATCGTTAATGGAATAAAAAAGTGGAACCCTCCAAGATGCGTTGGAGCAAGCATCTCAAATAGAGGCCATGGCTGGGTATCCTCATGAATACAGGGGAGGGACGAGCTTGCAAGACCCATCAATCATGGGTCTCCAGAACCAAATCACAACATTAATGGAGAAGCTGAAGGATCTTCAGCCAGTACGACCAGCCAGACCCAATGTATGGTGCACGCACTACATGGTGGAATGGTACGTTGTGACAGAATGCCCCAGGTTGCGAGGAAGTAATCATCTAGGGGAGTCGCGGGGTCGTCAAGGGCCCCACCAACCACAGGAGTTGTGGCAATAGGAGTGCAAGGAGCTTTTTTGGGAAGGAATAGCCAAGAATTTTGTGAAATTTGTAAAGCATACGGACACCTACCACGGATGTGCCCGATACTATAGAAATACTCCAACATCCTGAATAACAACTACTGTGAGCTCTACGGATCTACAATGCATCACAATGATTAGTGCAGAGCACTAGATGCTCTAGAAAAATGGCTGGATAGATCTACATTCATAATTAATGAGTCAAATCGGGGAGGACGAGGAGCAAATGGGCAAGGAGGGAGAACTGGAGGAAGAGGGCCCATGAGGTGTCATCGGGGAATGCCTGCTCCCAACGAGACCTTAGTGCTCATAGTGCAGGATCAATACCCATGCCATGGAGGATTTTCCAAAACTCATTGCAAAGTGGAAAGAAAGGACCAGGCAGAGGGGGGCTAACCTGGTTAATGCCGAACCGCAGACTAATGACGGTCTTCCCGCAACCAATATTAATATAGTCACCCAAGGAGGAAAGAGGCCAACGGAGGATCGTAGCACAATGGAACCACCCTTGATTGTTAAAGTAACATCTCCACAGAAAGTATATCAGCTCGAATGCCAAAAGGAGTATTATCATGAGGCAACTAAGTTGTTCGAAGAGATGATCGAGAAGAGATGCAAACAGAAATGGCAAGATCACATGCTTGAGCACGGCTAGACAATTGAATAATGGCTTAAAATATTCCTAAAGATTGTTGAGGATGAAGGCATGTTGAAGGAGTTGCAGAAAAGTTTGAAGCCTATGGTATCCGTAGAAGAAGGGGAAGTGGAGTGATCACTTGCAGATTTTCCAGAAAAGAAATCTAGAAGAGTGAAACAGAACAAAAGGAGAAGTGGCAAGGAGTTCTGAATCAATGCGCAAGTTTCAGGGTTCCAGATAAGGGACACATTGTTAGACTTAGGGTTGGATGTTAACATCCTACCTAGAAAAACATGGCAGGCAATGGGGAAGCCACAATTGAAATACTCACCAATTCAACTAAGGATGGAAAATCAGTATGTATACTACCCATTGGAAGGTTGGAGAATGTGGAAGTCGATGTAGCAAGGGTGAAGATGCACACTGGATTTGAGGTGACTGACATCATGGGGGATAAGGACCCATACCCGGTGCTCCTTGGGATCAATTGGGCCTATGAAAAAATATGATTTCATCAACCTAAAGAAAGAACTGATGATTTTCAAAGAAGAAGGATTAAGGGTGATCCAACTCTTGGACCCCTATCAAGGACCTAGGTTCACAGAGCTGATAGATGACAGGGATGAACAAGGAATGCTAGAACAGCTTTATACACTCACATCGGGGAAGAGGGAAGATTATATAAATCCCACAGCAGGAGGCTCCATTAGTTGGAGAAGTATCCAAAGCTCAGAGACTGGCTCGAAAGCTGCATGGGATGCATGGAAGCAAGGTGGGTAATAACTAAATACTAGACATTGTGCAATGGTAACCCGAGTAAATTGGATAGGAACGGAGATGGGAAACTATCCTAAATATTATGGCCTTGAACCAGTGGATGCCTCCTTAAACATGATAGACCAGGAAATAACAAAGGATCAAAAGATTCCCTTTCTTGATATTTCCCTCATGGAAACATCGACAAGATGGTGGAAGATGCACCACAATGCACTAAGAAACTAGATGAGCATCAAACAAGCCATGAAGGAAATATTTGCCCAAAAGTAAGATCAGCCATAGGATAAGGCAAAGTACCATTGGGATTCAAGTCCCAAGAAGTACATCGAAGAGTCATAAACAATTGGAAGAGCTAGGGAATGATGAAGGATCGATGGGTACATGCATTTATACGTACCATAGGAATTGTCCCCTAAGCTTGGTATGTACAAGAGGAGCTTCGTCAGCAGATGGGAGATTGGATGCTTTGGAGTTACAATTTGTTAGCAAATTTTCATTCAAAGGTAATGAGGCACACATGATAGAGAGACTCCAGGAAATAAAGTGGGTTCTGTTCACCCCAGATCCATTAGTTGAAGGAGGGCCCGAGGAAAATTTTCTGCAATATCTGTACGACATGGAGTTGCCAGGATATGCGACCTATGACAAGGTGGATGCAAAGCTAGAGGAGGATGGGTTAGATGGACTAAGTCACCTAACCTTTAGGGAAACAAAAGGAGAGAGGGACATCCTAGAAATCCCCTCAACAGGGGGTGCCCACCTTCTAGTAGTGAAACTAAGGAAACAAAATGTTGGGATGGAGGATAAGCCAAAAATAGCATCTGTGGGAGACTATTGGGATGAACAGACCACAACAAATATTTTTTACCTATTACAAGAATATCAGGACCTATTCCTAGCCTCAGTAGTAGAGTTGAAGGGGATAAAATGAAATATAGGGGAAATGAAGATTGTATTGAGACTGGATGCCCAACCGGTAAAGCACAGACCATATAGGTTAAACCCAAGGGTGAAGGAGAAATTTAAGAAAGAGATCGACAAAATGTTAGAAGCAAGAATTGTATTTCCAGTAGATGAAGCTGAGTGGATAAGCCTGATAGTCATACAGAACAAGAAGGACGCAACCGAGATCAAAGTATGTGTTGATTACAGAAGCCTTAACAATGCATGTGTGCATGACCCATTCCTAACACCTTTTAGTGATAAAGTCCTAGACAATTTGGTGGGGAACAAAGCATATTCGTTCACATATGGATTTTCGAGGTACCACCAAGTTCGAATAGCTGAGGAGGATAAAATAAAAACAACATTCACTACTGAGTGGGGGTCATATGCATACAATGTGATGCCATTTAGACTAAAGAATGCACCAATAGTCTTATCAAGGATTTTCATAGCTACATTTCGATTCTATATTCACAAATTTCTAGAGGTGCACATGGATGACTGGACAGTGTATAGTTTTTTAAAATAACACACAATATTATTAAGAGTAATGTTTGAAAGGTGCGGGAAATTTAAAATTTCTTTAAACATCAAGAAATTTATATTCGTAGTCCCGTTTGGACAACTACTAGGCCATATCATCTGCAAGGATGGATTATGTGTAGACCCAGCGAAGGTTGTGAGAATTGTCCACATGGAACCACCGCACGACTTAAAACAACTAAGATCAACTCTAGGTCACATGGGGTACTACTGGTGATTCATCAGGAACTACGCATCAATCACAGTCCACTGGAAAGATTGCTGAAGAAAATAGAGGATTTCATTTGGAATGAGGATTGTCGTACAGCTCTGAATATGTTAAAGGAAAGACTGGTAAGTGCATTGATACTCGTATATGCCGATTGGAAACAAATGTTCCATGTGCACATTGACGCATCGAGTAGAGTGCTGGGAGCGGTCTTAGCATAGCCAGGGGAGAAGAATATGGACCACCTGGTGTACTATGCTAGTAGAAAGTTGTCAACTACATAGAGAAACTACACAACAACTGAGAGAGAAGCCCTCACAATGGTTTTTTCTTTCCAAAACTTTAGGCATTATTTATTGTGCGCACCATTCAAATTCTTTATAGACCATTCCATGCTCAAATACTTGGTAAACAAGCAAGTACTAGAAGGGAGAATATGTCGATGGTTTTTTCTATTCTAGGAATTCACTTTCGAGGTGGTCATGAAACCCATAAGACTGAATGTGGGACTAGACCACCTCTTACGACTAGAGACAGGGGAGAATGAAGGAGAAGTGGATGATCGGTTTCCTGATGCCGACTTAATAAGAATAGAGGTAATCCCATACCACCTAGAAGAAATCACCACATTATTAATAGCAGGTCATTGCCCAGAAGGATATACAGCAGCATAGAGATGACACTTGGTAGTAAGGGTAGAAAATTACCAGCTGATCGCAGGACACCTCTACAAGATGGGCTTAGATCAAATACTGACGTGTTGCATCCTTCAGCATGAAAGAAATGATGTGTTGTGGGAATACCACGCAGGGGTTGTAGGAGTCCATGTAGGAGGTAAAGCCATTGCAATAAAGATACTACACGCAGGTCTTTGGTGGCCAACTATTCATAAATATTCTAAAGAATTTACTAAGAGTTGCAACGTTTGCTAAAGGGTTGGAAAACCTTCGCGACAGGATGAGCTACCCCTACACCTTGTCCACATAGTGAAAATATTTGATAAATGGGCAATAGATTTCATTGGACCCATTACACTATCGACGAGGCACTTGTGAGTGAGATACATAATAACAACAACTAAATACCTCACCTAGTGGGCAGAAGCAGCAGTCATTAAAGACTATACAACGGAAATAGTTGCACAATTTATTTCAATAACATAGTCTCAAGGTTGGGATGCCTGAGGAGCCTCACAAGCGACCAGGGAATGCACTTTCTAAATGGAACCATTGAAACTCTGTTGAGGACCTTGATGATTCAACATAACAACAGTAGCGCCTATCACCCATAGGCCAACGACGTAGTGGAAGAATTCAACAAAATCCTGGAGAAAGGGCTAACAATGGTCATGTCAGCCAACGGGGATGACTGGGATGAAATAATACCCACAATTCTATGGGTGTACAGGATAACAGTAAAGATACTTCATAAGCAAACTCCATTTTAGCGAGTATAGGGAAGGGAAGTTGTGGTTCCAACAGAATTTATATTACCAAGTATGTTCATATCTGAAGACACAGGAATGATGGACAACATAGCCTTATGGAACAGAGTGGGTTGGTTGCTGGAAATTGACGAAACCTGCTTCTTGGCTAAGTTTCATCAGTTTTCGGAGCAGAGAAGGAAAAAATCTTGGCATGATAGGCATATCAGGAAGAAGTCCTTTGAAATAGGGGAACAGGTACTCCTATATGACAACAAATTCTAGAAGTTCCCAAGGAAACTGTAGATGCACTGGTTAGGCTCGTTTATAGTCACGGAAATCAAATATTTGGGAGCAGTAAGGCTTGTACAACTAGATGGATTCCTACTACATGGATGGGTGAATGGTGCACACCTGAAGCCCTTCCGTAACGCTCAATTTGAAAGAAAAAAAACACTAGGTAAAGACTAGTCATGTCATAAAAATGAGCATCAAGACAATAAGGTTGTGACAGCAACTTCGGCATGCCACAACCCATTTGTGGTCGTGGGGGGGGGGAGGGAAAGAAGAGGTAGACTTAGTAGTCACACATGTAATCCCTATCAACAAGGTACACATAGGCATGCACTTTTTCCAAACATTACGATCACACGTTGCACCCATCCTTTTAGTTGTACAATTCAATCCGCATCACAGCAAGCTCATTCACCTGCATCCACCCCAAAAAATCCATCGCCAGTGGCCTACCCATCCAACATAAGTTCCCTGAACCCAATACAATGTAGGGTGACACACTACATCACTGGTCGTTGGCCCAGTTATTTACATTTATACAACAAACAGCGCATAAGGACAAAAGGATCCATGAGCATCTGGCCAAGGAACATGAACAACAAGCAAGGCAGTTACAGGAAGTAATAAAGGAGTGTGATCACCTACAGCAAGAAAATTCATATTTGCAAGCCCAGGTTGATCAAATCACGTAGCGGTTCCGGAGATTGTGGCCAGCAATCATTGAGGCAAACACAAAGGCGTCAGCGGACATGATGATGTGCACGCTAGTAAAATGTTGCGATCACATCTAGGTGGCATGCTCGAACCTTGTAGCTACCAATAATGACATGAATAGGAAGCTGGAGATGGTGAGGTCTGCATTGCCAACCCTAGTGGAGATCTACATGAGAATGGTCGAGGGAAAATTATCGAAGGAGAAGCAAAGAAACAAGCCTTAGCAGACACCATCGCTGACGGCTACGCTTTAATGAACAAAGTCCATGACTAGCCAGGAATCTTGGCACTGAAGAATCACTTGGTCTATCCAATGAGAGAGAAAATACAGACCCTATTTTCCAGCACAAAGGATTGTATAGACCTCGTCCAACTGCAGCAAATCAATGATCAGATTGATGCCATTCAGGCCTGAGTTGATCATATTGAGGAGGAGTCCACAAAGATGAAGAAGGTAATCAGAGATCTATAGCCAACAGTTCGGATGCAGGTTCTGACCCTGAAGGAGGTGTGTGACTCCAGTAGACAACAATGGAGTGACCTGCAAAACCAGCGGCCCACAAAGCTAACGTCTAAATCGGTCAAGGCATTCGCTCAACGTGTTAATGCAATCCTTGCCCGATGGGACACTACCATTCAAAGATACAGAAAATTTAGGAAACAAACCATGGCCACTGTTCCGGAGATGGAGCCTTAATTTGGAATGGGGGACCGTTAGAGGTAGTAAAGTGTAGTAGAGACAAATGCCACACCACGAGCAATGGCCGATGCAAAAGAAGCACCATACAAGCCGTCAGTAGAACCAACGTAGTTGAAAGTACAACCACCACTCATAGAGCCAATGGAATACCAACAAAAATGACCAAGGTCGAAATGAATTGACTCGGGGGCGACTCAAAGGATTGTGGTTGGGGCCTGTTGGAGCCTTCGTTTAATTCTAAAAAGGTTTTGACCAATTTTGGTTGATCGAAGGATGAGAAGGAAGTGGGTGGCAACAACGGTTAGCTTGCAAAAGAGTCAGCTGGACAGCAAGGCAGGAACAGGCAGTGGCGCAAGATTTGTGGCAAGGTGGCAGTGGAAGGAAAAGGCAACTGTGTGGGTGGGAAGGTGAAAGAGAAGTTGAGAAAGAACTATCAATTCAGGGGAAAGAAAGGAATATAAAATAAGAGGGCCAGAAAATAAGAGAGATTGGCTGGTGAATGGAATAGGTGGCAAGGTTGTTACTGACAGTGGTAGTGAGAAGCAATATTTGTTAGAAGAGTTAAAGAAAGTAAGCCTCCTACATTTGACAGAAAAATGAAGTCACGTGATGCAAAATCTTGGTTTCTTGGGATGAACAATTCTTTCACATTAATGCATGCATGCTCAATTAATATGAATGCCAGGATAACTACTTTTAGCCTTAAAGGTAAAGCAGACATTTGGTGGGAAGATGTAAAGAATTTCAAAGGTATTTAGAAAGAGGATTTAACCTAGAGTGAGTTCAAGAGACTTTTCAGGAAGAAGTATGTATTTGAGAGATACTATGATGACAGGACAAAGGAATTTTATGAGTTTAAAATGGGATAGATGACCGATGAGGAGTATACTAGCAGATTCTTGGAGTTGTTATGGGATGTACCTTATCTTAAGGAGGAGAAAGAAAAGATTCAAAGACTCATCAGTGGGTTGTCAGTGTCATTCAAATACAGGATTGAGTTTGATGAGCCTATATCATTGGACAAATCCATCAGAAAGTTGAAGAATTGTTAAGAGCAACCAAGGTGTGGTTTTGAATCTAAACAGGATTGGAAAGGTAATGGTAATACTAAGGGAAAATGGGATAAGAAGTCAGGAATACTACAGGACATAAGTAAAGAAGATGGTGCAACACCGCACAAGAATTTAAATGCATATAACGAAGGAAAGGGATTTTAGTCTGAGGAGCAAAACAAGGGTGATGGTAGGAAGCCTTTACAGTGTTGGACTTGTGGCAAGGGTCATCAAAGGAGATATTCCCCACAACATCACAGTGGCAGACCGTAAATCTACAATGATAAGGAAGCATAAACACTAGGGGATGTCGAAAAGAGTATTCCTCATATTTATGTAGTGTTGGATGATAGGCATGCAGATCATGAGACATCCATTATCGAGATGGATGGCAAGCATTGTGATCAAGTTGTTTCTATTTTGATTGACCATGGATCTAATTCTAGTTATGTTAATCCTAACCGGGTGGATAAGTGTGGTGTGGATAAAGAAGTGTATGCAGAGTCTTGGTTAGTGCAGTTGTCTACAGGTACTAAGAAAAGAGTTCAACATTGGGTATGAGCTTATGCATTTTAGTTGAATGGTATGCCTACATCAGAAAAATGTACTTCCATTGGGATCATATAGTATGCTTCTGGGTATGGATTTGTTGTATTTTCATAGGACTAAGGTGGATTGTTATGAAAAGGCTATTGAGTGCTTGCATGGAAATGGAGAATAAATAATCTTGCAGGGAAAGAAGAAGGTAACATCAATTAGAATTGTTATAGCTATGCAGGTAAAGCATATTCACAGGAAAGGGTGTGTATTATTTGCAGTGCATATTTCCAGTTATAAAGGTAAGGGTATTGAGGATGCAGAAGTCTTCAAGAGGTACTTAGTTTTACAACAGTTTCAAGATGTGTTCTCAATAGATATTTCAGAGTTGTCACCTCACAGAGAAGTGGAATTTTCTATTGAGTTGGTACCAAGAGAAACACTAATATCAAAGGCATATTATAGGATGAGCACTCCAGAGTTAGTGGAACTGAATTTGTATTTGAAGGAAATTCTTGACAAGGGATACATTAGGCCAAGTGTGCCACCTTTAGGTACACCAGTGTTGTTTTTGAAGAAGAAGGATGGTACTATCAGATTATCTATTGATTACAGGTAGTTGAACAAGGTGGAGATTAAGAATAGGTACCCTTTGACGAGGATTGATGATTTGTTTGACCAACTAAAGGGAGAAACAGTGTTCTTGAAGATTGATTTGAGATCAGGATATCATCGAGTAAACATCAAAGAAGAGGATATCTACAAGACTTCTTTTCAGATCATGTATGGGAACTATGAGTTTTTTGTGGTTAATTTTGGTTTGACTAATGCTCCAACTACTTTCATGTGTTTGATGAATAGTTCGCTGTGTCCCTATATAGACAAGTTTGTGATTGTATTCATTAATGATATATTGATATATTCTAAGTGTTAGAAAATTATATATTATAGAGCAATGGAACACATAAAATATATTGCAGAAATATAAACACATAAAACACATAAAACAAGAGAGACACATATATGCGTGGTTCACCCAATTTGGGCTGCATCCATGGAGAAATAGCCAGTCCTTCCTTTTATATTATCCAACAAACTGAATACATACAACCTAGAGCATATCCGTTGTAATTCCCTCTTCGCTCTCACGCAATCTCCTCTCTTTTTTTCACTCAGAATACAGATCTACATAGAGGCAATACAATTCCCTCATATATAGTGAGGGTTTGACTTCTATGGAAAAGAAACTGTAAATTAAACATAACTTCTACCATCAGATCTCTGCCTAATGAATGACCCAGATTGACTACGAAATTACAACATTTTACAAGGTAATTTTACATCTATTTTTAGCTTCGATGGTGCTACCCCCGATTCCCCACTAGGGGGGGGCTCCTAAAGATCGTTGCCACCCCCCTAAAATCCCCTTGTAGTGAAAATATTATGGGTGGCATTTCCGCCACATTACGAACTGGGTTCCAATGCGGTGATACCTTTGAATAAAGAAGATAATCAGGCTCCACACCCAACACTAAGAATGAGGAAGAACTTGCAAAACATCTAGCAGCAGCATTGAAATTGCTAACAGTGCATTAGTTGTATGCCAAACTTAGTAAATGCAACTTATTTTAGATGAAGGTCCATTATTTGGGGCATGTGGTTTCCAAGGAAGGTGTAGCAGTGTATCCGAAAACGATAAGAGCTATCATGGAATGGGTAGCTCCACGAAATGTGGATGAGGTGATATCATTCATGCGGTTAACAGGTTACTACAAGAGGTTCATCAATAACTTCTCATGGATTTCCTATCCTATTACATCATTGCAGAGAAAAGGAAAGAAATTTGAATGGATAGAGGAATGTGCAACATTTTTTGAGTAGTTGAAGCAGTTGCTTACAAATGCTCCAATTCTAAAGATTGCAGATCTGTGCAAGAGTTTGTGGTTTGTACAGATGCCTGAAAAATGGGAATTCATGGGGTTTTGATGCAGGAAGGACAAATAGTGTGCTATGAATCAAGGAAACTGAATGAGCATAAGAAAAATTATGTGACACGTGATCTTGAGTTGGCAACTCGTGTTCACACATCAAAGATGTGGACACATTATCTTCTTGGTAGGAGGTTTGTATTGATGAGTGATCATAGTTGATTGCGATACTTGTTTGACCAACTTGATCATCTCTCCTAGACATTCTTGACATTATCCTCTCTAGGAGAGATGATGGTTCTATCTGTCACCAAGTTTTTCGAAAGAAGACCCACATGGAATAGTATCTCCATGTCAGTTCCCATCACTTCCCTGCTCAAAAATTCAGGGTTCTCAGCACCCTTGCTACCCATGCTCTAAGAATCTCTAATGATATCCACCTTGATTAGGAGAAATCTCATTTTCTTGAATTTTTTCAAAATAACAGGTACATCAGAACCAAGTACCTCAAGGCCTTTCACAAAGCTAGCAAAGTGCTTAGAGAAAAACCCGCCCATGCGGATCCTCTCACCAAGGTTCATCTCTTGTATATCCAAGGGGCCACGGATAGGATTGCCCATATCCTTAAAAATATGAATGTCTCTTATTCTTTCAAACCTCTCTAGACCATTAAAAATTCCTTGAGATCCATTAAAGACCCTATTTACACTAAAGACATGAAAGGGGTCAACCTCATTCCCTGCTCCTGTGGTATCCCCTACATTGGGGAGACAGGTAGATCTACTAAACAGAGAATCAGTGAGCATTTAGGTGACATTAGACACAATCGCTCTCACACATCAGCCCTTGTTGAGCACTCTATGAAATCAAAACACCATTTCTGCATTGAATAATCAAAAGTCATCGCTAGGGTTGACCATTTCCATCACAGGAAACTTAGAGAAGCAATTGAAATAGAGAGGCATGCCGAAAACCTCAATAGGGATGAGAGTTGGAAATTAAGTATAAGTTGGATTCCACCTCCCTCCTCTTGACACTTCTTCCCTTCCCTCTCCTCTCCCCTTTCCATTTATGTTGAGTCTCCCTTCTCACCTCTTGATTTTCCCCCCTAGATCCAGTATTACATATTTTTCTATTTTTCTTTGTTTGGTAGTGTAGTTTTCCTCCTTACTATTTTGTTTTTGTATTTTTTCAAATTAATCAATAGGTTGAAATTAAATTAATAATAATACCATTCTTTGAATTATAACTTAATACAAAATATTATAATAATAATCCTAAATTAATAATTTTAATAGGAATACCCATCAATACATTATTTAGCAAATTACGAAATTCCAATTATAGTCTCCTTTAGAATAATTATATTTTACTATTATAGAAATTAATATATTTTAGATTTTTACAATAATAGTTCTAAACTAATGAATCTCTATTTTCATAATAATGATAATAATACCATCCCACATTATTGACTAGATTTTATATTATTACAAGAACTAATAATATTAAATTATTTAATCAATTAGTCATAGATGATTTAACTAACGTTATGGGTCAAATCCTAACTAACAATATTATTATAATATATAATATAATATTAAAATCATTATTCCATCTATAATATCGAGATATAATATTTATTTATCACATAACAGCTATTTTCCAGCTAAATTTATATTATCAAATTATAATATCAAAACATAATATTTATTTATTACATAACAACTAAATTATTAAACAATTTAACAAATTTCCTAACAGCTAATTTCCAATGGCTAACTCTGAGCAGTGATGCATCCTTGCTATTTATTCCCTCAAATCTACTGATTATTCACCTTGTCCTGAAGATGAACCACAATAGCTAGTTTGAAACGTCGATCCAATCTCAACTATGTGATTAATCTGAAAGACTAATATATAGATCATGGAGTATCAAGATAAATGCACAAATATTTAGACATATATGGAAAGTGAACATCATATGTATATATTAATAAATAAAAAATGGAAGCATACAACCATTGCCTTGATGTTGGAGACCTCCTATTGGTGGATGTCCAAGTCCAAGCCAACACTCTTCAAGCACTCCTCCTCCAAGTTAGATGGGAAAAATTTGGGCATAATCTCAGCATAGGAATGCAGGCAATCAATGACCAACCATTTGGGGATGGAGGGAATTTGATTTATAGGAAGGGAGAGGGATTTAAGGATCCACAAAAGAGGGATGCACATCCACATCTCAAGGGGAAGGCCCTTATAGGATCAAGAGCTCCAAATGGGAGAGCTCGAGAATATCTCTACCCAAAAACATCTAACTCGTTGTTCTCGAAGTTTCTAGCATGTGAAGCTTCTCCTCCATTTTTATAAAAACCTGCCAGAAGAGGTTTAGTGTGGGATTTCATATCAAAACCTACAGTAGCAGCACTAGGTTAAAGAACTGCACCCTTCCATCAACACAGGAAAGCATTGGAGGAAAGAGCGTTGGTAACGAAATTTAGGGTTTCAATCAACCTAATCAAGAATTGACTCAGGGCAGTTTTTCTTCCATTCTTTAGGGATGTATAGTAGGTGTTTCATGATGAGTACACTTCACAATTATCAACATTTTGGCACTTCATGATGTGGAACAGGAAGTGAATAGGAAGTGTGAAAAAATATTTTATAACAGATGCCCCCTAAAGCATGAAGGTAAAACAAGTAGTGATGGGTGAAATGATTTACAATTCAAGACAAGGACTGGAAAAACATCGTCAAGAGACCTGTAAATCAAGCATATACATGTACATATCTGACATATTTGATATAAACATGCCTAAAGATACATGAATAAGCATCTGACAATACATGAATCCACAGCATGGGCTCAGCTATCCGAATAGAAGGGATCATGTGCATGGATCCATGGTATGGACATAGCCATCCGAATAGAAAGGATCATATATATGGACCCACGGTATGTTCGTGGCCATCCGTATAATCATGTATACCATCATGAATGACTCATAACTCCACACAACCTAGATTTTAATCAGATGAAACCTAGGGTCTTCAAATTTGTCCCAATTTGATAAATGTATGAATTCTAGTATGTGAATAAATGTGTCGAAGTCAAACATGATAGAAAACCACCTGAGTACTAGTCAATAATGTAAACCATTAATAAGCATGAGAGGAACCACCAATAATGACAATGGCTTTCAAGGTACAGTCATCACAATCCATGAGTTTGAATAAGGAAGTTGAAGTTGAACACCCACAAAATCATTCGATTGAAGGCCAACGATGTGAACCTGTCGTCGAATGCGAAGAACTTTCCATTGAGGCATGCAAACTCCAAGGTACTAGAAGGGAGTTTCTAGATCATCTTCTTGGATAATGAGCTGAAGTCGACAGGAAGTGATTCGTCAAAGGAGGGCCATAATGTATCCCACATCATCAACATGAAACAAAGGATATAATAGAGTAGAAAAGCTTGATTCAGGATTGTGGCAGAATGTCAGACAATGTATAAGTGGTAAAAATTGTAGATAGGACTTCTCTTGAACATATCGACAACATGACTCCGGATTTTGGCAGAATTTGACTCAACATAGGATCAGAGGTCATGATGATGAAGCAATATAATCAGATGAGAGGAAAAATGGATTTCCCAAACCCAGGAGGGAAAGTGATGGAGTGAGGATAACCCAAACTCGACATGAGCAACAGATAAGTGTCATGTTCAAGAGCGACATGATGCCTTTACACAAAATACAAGAGATGTTTGCTTTCATTTTTCCCCCACTATTTCTTGTGAGTACCCCATTATTTGTTATTACAAGCTTGAAGGGGATAGAATATGCTTGTCATATAAGTTCATCCATCATATGAACCATCCTAGTAAGTTTAAAGAGTCTTAGGAAGGAGAAACTCGGTCTTGTCATGGTGACAAGTCCTGTGTCATTTAAGTTCTATGAGTTTGGCGGAGGTGAAACTCGGCATATTTTTCATGTTTAGAGAGTTTACAAAAGAGGCGAAAAAAAATAAAAAAATCCAAATGTCCCTTTTCATAAATAGTCTCTTGAATCCAAAAATTTAGAAAATGATATCTAAGAGAACCACTTAGCCATGTTCAACTAAGGTATTCCTTTTTTGTACAATAGTCTATCTCGGCCTACAAAAGGGTTACACTTATATTAAGTAGACGCCTTTCTTTTACTTTAATGAGTTCAAAATGACAAATAATCAACAACCTTTTCATGTTTCAAGAGTCAGAAAAAGAGCTTAAATACCACTCCAAGGGGTTCCTTTTTCATTTATTTTTTATGAGTCTGAATGATCCAAAATGGATCTTGTAGTTTAAGTCAAAAATTTTCTTAACAACCAAGATGGTCGCATGTAGAAATTTGTTATCAATTTGTGCAGAAAATGGGTAGTCCCTGATCACCTGAAAAACATCATCATGTTAAAGTGTCCGTCGTTCTGAATCTGACACTTCTTACGGTTTCTCATTTGGACTTCGGATGATGGAGAAATCATCCGTCAAATTTTATGAAGCACTGGCACAAAAGAGATATGGTTGCTCATATGGAGTTTCCATCACTCAATGTGGTATTTCCATCTCTCAACATGGTATTTCCATCACTTGACACGTGGCATCAAGTTGAATCCTATCTCCAAAATCCTTCAAAAGAACGATGGTAAGATTCAAATGTTTATTAGGTGCAATAATGTTAATGGTTTCAAAACATTATAATGTGTGCACATTTTTACCAAAGCTAGAAGGCATTAAAGGTGGGCACAATTGTCAATGGTTATAAGCTATGGTGGATAGACTTAGTCCTAAGGTAGAAAAGCATGGGAATCAAAACTACATACACCATGGAGCTACAAACTAAATAAAGGTAGGAGCATCAAACCTAAGGTTGGAGCAGAAATACATTACAACATGTATGGTGAAAATTATTAACCTATGGTCTAATGTTGTGATAGTATTTAAACTATGTGTGAAACCTTTAGAGTGTAAGTGTAAAGTGATACTAGATCTCTATACATAGTGTTAAACCATAATGTAATGAAAGTTAGCAAAAGAATGATGGGAAACATATGTGAATCTGCTAGATGTGACCACATCTGAGACCACCGGATGTACCAAGTCAGTTATGCCAACAAAACATCGGAGATCCGGTCATCCACCCACAAAGATTTGCCACCATACCAAATAAATGGATAACGTAGTCATGGCATTCTGATGTAGGTGTGTCGGCAAGAGTTTAGAGAGCCATTGGATGATGTTTCGCCATGGTCTGATACATGTCATCACCGACGGGGAATCCAGTACCATGTCAGCAACAACGGAGGTGGCATGGTGGAGCAAGTTGAGACTGCCATGAAGGCAGTACATTAGCACATTTCTTGGGCTTGAAACGAGTTCACATCACTAGCGCCAATGCCTATTTCATCACCACGAGTTTTCCGTCTTGTGTACCACATCACCATCGGAGCCAGTGGAGTATTCAGGTGTGGAGGTGTCTGTGGCACAGTTGGATTTCCATGGGAGCACGACCATTGGAGTTAGTTGCACACCTTCAATTCATCAAGTGTCGGTCCAATGGAGGGTCTCACTACAACACAGAGTTGGTGGTTACAACGAATGCCACGAGGAGTGACATAACCATCGAATATCGGGCCATGGGAAATGCACCACAAAATATGACAATCATAACATTTTGAAACTTTGGTTAAATTTTTTTTCTATGCGCCAAAGTTAGAACATAAATTAATGTTCTATGGTGTTTCTATAGCAGTTTTCCAATAAGTAAACGACTTTAAATTTTAAAATTGCATGCAAACAGAACTTATGGTTAAGTTTAAAAATGGTGTTATAATGTTCAAGCACCAAAATCGTTCATTAGACCACCACAGTATTTATTATAAATAAGTGCATAATGTATTTTCACTAAGCCATTGTATTGGCTAGTTTCTAAGTTGTTAAAACAAACTATGCTAAATGTATCATTCATCCATCCCATAAATGCTTCGAATGTTTAAAGCATAAAGGACACACTTGTGGAGATCACATATTCAGTGTGAGAGTCCTTAAGAGCGTTTAGAGATCTACTTGGCATAGATTGGTCATATTGAAGCCAAATGCAGAGAGACAGGCAATCGAAAGACAATTCAGAGAGCCAACTTAACACAGCATCCAATGGTGCCTGCGTGCATTAGTCAGTTGGGTCAATTTGTGTGTAAATAAATCGTCCATAGTTTTTCCTATTCAGCGCTTGTTGTGGTAAGCTTGTTGATGTAAGCTTGTTGTTGTAAGCTGGTCGTCAGAAAGCCAAGTCAGATAATTTTCATTGGGCAGAGCCAACCGTGTCAAAGCACATGATTTAGTTTGATTCTCTTTGTAATAAAAATTTTGAGCGCCTTCCTAATACAGCAGACGCTCAATTAAAAGCAGACCCAGAGACGTAGTCTAAGAGGGATGAACTGCATCAACAAACCAAGTTGCATATTTTTAACTACTGCTTATGCGTATTTTACTTTAATGATTTAAAGTATAATGTCTATTTAAGTTTTCTTGTGCATTTTTATTGAGTAATCACCTACCAGTTCCATTTTTAGGCTCGCCCACATCGAGAGAACGATATAATTTTGTGCATTTCAAATCACTAAAAAAGTGACAAAATAAAACTCATTGAATAAATCATAATTAATCACCATCACCATGTACCATGCCCTGTCACTGCACAAGTGAAATGCGCATTACCCATTTCGAGGAAAAATATTAAAATATAAGTGAAATATACCCTAATTTGGTAAAAATATATTTTAAAAACTTATAAAAAACCCAAAAAAAAGTAAAACATTTTTAGTATTTTACCATTTTTCAAATCAGACTGAATTTTTACCCTATTTTACCTTGATCTTCAGGCAAGGAGTATGATGAGTCCAAGACACCATTCATCAAAGCATTTGCTGCAGTTAAGATTTTTGTCCCTTCCCTTCAATTTAGTTGTAATTTCATGCATTTTCGTCCATAGATTAGGTTGTAAGGAGGGATTAACAATATTTTATGTTGAGGGTGATAAACATGGGGTTTACTTACCAGACCCATGTTTTTCAGCCTATGGCCAACTGTGGCAGTGCATTGGAAGCATGTAAAAATATTCAAACAGATGTGCTACTGCAGAGTTGCGAAATTTTTCGAAAATTCTCCATGTTTAATGATTTGTTTCCATAGAAACTCATGAAATGTTGTTTTATGGATGTTCCATGGGTTAATCAACAAAAAATGGTGATCAAATAGAAAGAAAGAGGACCCGAAGTTAAATACTGTTAAGTAGCCCAGGACCTAAATTGCATTAATGCCCTTTCAGAATATGGGTTACTGAAATTATTTTGGATTCATGGGATTAGGAGTCAGGTTGAGTTACTGTAGCATTTGATTGGTTGGTGGGATGTAGATCACCAACATTTTATGATTGGGGACCAAGAACTTGAGATAGATGTCGCAAACATCTATTTCATTATGGGTTTGTCTAGAAGGGGACAATGGATTCAATTGTCTGGTTCTCATACTGGAGGGGAAAGTATGGATATGTTGATTGCGAGACATTGCTCATGCAATCAGAAAACTCAGAGTTGGAAGATAGGCATAAATACCATCACTAATCTCCCGCTAAGAACAATTCTCCATACCATGGCTCGAGTAGGTGGGGCTCATGCTTTTCATGAAGTAACAAAGTCTAATTTCCAGTACACCATTGATTGTCTAAGTCCCATAGTTTTTAACTAGTGTGAGGGATTGTTGGCCAACATGAAGAGACAACTCAAAAAATGCAAGTCAGGAAAGCTGAAACAATTAGGCTATGGATCTGTCATGGTGACGTTATTTTTGGAATGTGTACCATTGTTTAGATATCAGTGGATAGAAGTGGATTCACCAATGCCTAGAGATCCATGGTTGTTAAGGTGGGGTGAGTTGATGCCTCGATATGGAGGTGGTCAACGAATGTCATGTCTTCCAACATTTTTTGGATGGCTACAATAACATATAATCATGGTAGATGATTGGGCGTACTTTGGCATAGATTTCCAGGGAGATCCCAACCTTCCACTTCCACCTGGTACACAGTGGACCAATGTAGGTAAAAACTATTTTTAAAGTTTTTGAAGGTTTTGATTTTTTTTATATATGTGTACTGAGATTTGACACTTGTGATTTTTGCAAATGTTGGACCAGAGAGACCTCCAGAGGTTTCTCCAATAGCTAGGCAAGTGGCACGACAACTAGAGGATTCTCCTTATGAGGAAGGAGTTGACCCAATCATAGAGGTGGAACATAACTTGGAAGTCTTGACAAGAGGCATTCCAAAATACATGTCTATTGATGAGGTGCCACTACAATATCAGAGGCATATTGTAGGGGTGCCTACCAGACTACATCGGTTGCTAAACTAAGTCATTAGAGCTATTTTGTGTTATCATGAGCACCACGTTGGTGGATAAGCATCTCTAGTTTTTTATTTTCTGCACTTATGTAGGCTTGAGAAACCATGTGTCTCTGTTGGGCATGGAATCCCCCCACAGCATGTTTTGGGGCTCAAAGCCCAAGTTTTGAGTTAATATTGATGTATAGCTCCATGAATTGCAGGTGCGAAATGTATATTAGAATCATAGGGCTGTCAGCTCTAATTTTTGAATGTAATGTCAGCCTACCCATGGTTCACGAACCATGGGATTGTATAAATACAACATTGCTCTAAGTGTAAAATATAGTAAGGAAGTAAGAGTGAAGTATGAAATAGAAGCACGGAGCAATATCTAAGTGTATCTTGGGTCATAGAGTAGGAGAAGGCTCTACAACTGAGTGTGCAAAGGCCTAGTTGTCCACAAATAATTGCATGGACCCCTGCAGCTAAGTGTGTAGGGCAGAATAGATTTTGTAACCGAAGGAAGAAAATAATAAAGAGAAGTTTTATCTAAATTATGTGTATATTTGCTTGAGTGGTTACATGTTTGATATCAGTTGTTAATGTACTATATATCTACTGTGTGCACTTGTGTGCATGATTTATATTGCTAAGTATAGTCTACACATGCAAATAATCTAAGTTAATCAGCTAATATCGGGTTACTAGTAAGGACTTGGGTAATAACATTGTTCGGCCCCTGAGTATGGCTGCCTGAAGGCATCATCTCAGGCTACGAGGTATAGGTAAGTGCATGTAGCAACGTGCACACAGGTGCACAACCACACACCACTTGAAACCATCAAACATCTCCAAGGTGTGGAAACCTGGTTCTAGCACCCTCCCATACGACTTTGGGTGAGACCCCAGTCCACGCTCCACAGATTATTGTTGAAAGGGCTAGTAGTACCGAGATTTGTTTAGCTAAATCACCTCTAAACTTGGGTCAGGCCCCAACAAGCCAACAAATGGTTCCATTACGGGGACTGGGATTTGCGTAAGGGATGTCTGATGTCGTGTCAGTGGAATCCGATGAAGAAATAAATTGAAGGGTGGTTGGACAGAAAGATCCACGAGTTCACGGCACATGAAAACAAGAATCTGTGAATATCAAACAAACAGTGGTTAGGGCACTACTTATGTATGTAAATCCACAAAATTTTCTTTGCATCCATCCCCTCTGAGTTGTATGAGTGGAATGTGAAGCTAGCAAACAGTCAGGGAAGGTGTAGGCGTGACAAACTGATGTGTGGACTCCAGAATTGGTGCGCATAATAGAAGCATCGAAAGATAATATCGTGCACTTTGTGGACCATTGGCTTGATCAAATTATAGGATGGTTTATCACCGAGTTCGTGGTAGACATGACGGTCAGCTACAGTGAGGCGGAATGACTCTTCCTCAAAGGTCCCCGAGGTAAGTACATTAAATATTTTAACACTTGGATTAAAATGCTATTGTGTGAAAAGCGGGTTATGTGAATAATTGATGTTTGGGACTACGCGAAGTGGTCGGATCTATAGAAACGAAGGTAGCATGGTGATAGAAAATAGCCCCTTGATTTTGTTAGCCTCCTGCTACAGTAGGTTAATCATCTTTCATGCTCGACATTTTTACATTCAAAATATGTTGTACTATGCATATTGTAATGCTCCATATTTGCTAAAAAAGGCCAAGGAAGGATGCCATGAGAGTGTGCTAGCCTAAGCGCCACTGCTGTATTCCAATTTTGATGAGTTATTCCATTTTTGAAGACTTTTTAGTTAAAAGAAGGTCCAAACAGCTTAATCTTGGTCTCCCTAGGTTTCAATTTCCTCTTGTAGTTATAGAGAATCATTATCTGTCCAAACAGCTTAATCTTGGCAGATTTTTAGATAGGTAGAGAAGTAAGGGTGCTCAACAGCCTAATCTAAGCCCCTGGATGAAATAAGTGTAGATGTAGATAGGAGGACAGAGAGAAAAAGTTGAAAAGTTGGGTTTGCTAATTCAAGTGCACCCAAACCAAAAGAAGAAAAAATGCTAGGTAAGTAGGCTGGGTAAGTAGCTTTGTGGTTGCAGAAATCAAGCTATGTGATCCATTTCATGTTCTCAAAGTGTCATATCTATTTAGATCACAAATTGGAGGCAGTTTTCCATTTAAAGGACTTCAAGCGAGGCATGTCTAACTCCCCCCTTCTTCCTCTTCCCCAAATCACTCACTAACTTCCCCTAAAGAGGTCAAGATCTACTTGATACCTCTCATATTCATCATTCTTCATATTATTAGCCTTGGTAAAGCTCTGCTTTACTCAAGGAAAGTCCATACTTCCCCCACAAACTTTTACTTCGCCTTGATAGCCTAAGATTTACATACTTAGCTCTTTTTCTCATCATTGTCATGTTGACTGCTAACTCTACTATGTAACTCCCTATCTATTTTCCCTTCCCCTACTAAAGCTATGTTAATAACCCCCTATATACTTATCCCCTCCCCCTGGTTGAAATATAACCATAAGTACACTTGGGAATTGCTAAGTTTATCTAAAACGCAGCAAGAACCCTCATTTCCCCCCTCAAACCATCTTCTCATGCATATCGGACCTCTTCCCATGCCTTGAGATCCCTTCAAACATCAAAAAATTCTGCTTTCGATCATAAAAACCCTCATCACTTACCTTGGGCCTTGCTCCGATTGCAAAAAGGTTCTATTGGACCCCATCCGATGCGATATTGCAGTCGGGAGGGGAGTCATGTATCAAAACAACGCATAAGTGTGCCCCCGATTGGTTTGGCCGACAGCGATTTCGCCAATCGGCATATCGTTATGACAAAAACAAACATGCATGTGCGCTGCTGATATGGTTCATCGCCGATGGTATGTTGCCGATCGCATATCGGAGATCAGCCTTTCATATGAATCCACCCCATATATATATATAGGCCCCGTTCCTTATCCTTCTACCGCCTTCTCTCTTCTGCCATCTGTCTGATTGCCCGCGCCCTAGATCTACGATGGGTGGGTCTGTTCCTTTCCAAACCTGTCGATGATTAGCGTCCGAGGATGGGCGTTCTTCCCATGCCACATCACCCTGCCACGTCACCCGTCGTACGGGGTCCCACCGCTGACGTCATGCTGTCGTCATCTGCGGAAAGAAAAGCGCGCAAAGGCGAAATCGCTGCTTAGGAAGCCCAGAATGAAAATCTGAGGCAGTTTTCGATGTGCAATTAGCACTTAGCGCTAATCACGCATCGCTAAGAAAAAATGGCCAAAATGGAAAAGCCTCAGTCCAGAGCAGGTTTGTAGCAGTTATTGTGGCTGAAAGAAAGCAGAAAGGAGCGAATTGACTAGTTAGAGAGTATCAGAGGGGATGAAGCCAAATTTCATGTCAAAGAGTATCAGTGAAGTGGAAAAGAGTATCAGACCAACAATATCAAAGCAGGTGAACATTAAAAGCCTCCATCAAAGTCCAAGAACGTGGTAAAGCCACTTGAGACTCTCAAATCACAGTTAATGCACATCAAAGCCACTCAAGAGCAATGGAGCAGAGACCAATGCGCAGTTATGATAAATGGCCAGCGCATAACAGCAAAGAACACATTCCTACTCATTTTGAAGCAGCTGCCCCAACGCAACACTTAGATAAATATTTCATGCATTTACTTCAAGATAAGATGAATTAAAGCACTCATTTCCCTCAGATCTGTTTAAGATCTGTTGTAATAAATATTTATTAGATATTTTCTCTATATATACGACCCTCTGTATTGAGAGGTGGGAGGAGGAGGGTTGGTTAATGCACTCCAAGAGAGACTCACTCTGTATCTGATATGTTTCACTTAATCAAAGATTGTTGAAAGCTTGGAGAATGGATTGTTTGATGTGTTGTTGATGTCTCTGAAGAGTGAATGAGGGAAATCTTGTGCTGCTTTCTAAATCAATAAGTGTTCCTTACCTCTGTTATTTCAATTTCACATATGCTCAAGTCACAGAATGAATGTTTGGTTTAGAATTTGCTTACCTGCACTCTATGCTCAGTTTATGTGGCTTCTTATTTTTTTCCTCTTGATTTAGGCATAAATATGGATTCCTTATGGCTCATATTTGCTCTATTTCACATATGAATGACTGTTAACTAGGAATTCTTAGCTGCTCCTAGGTAGAGCTCGTTCATCTTCCTTCTGCTAACCTGATTAAGAGATTCTTTGTTGCCTCTCATTTCTTAGCCTGCAATCCATCTTCATTTACCTTAAGTATTGTTTCATGAGCAACTACCTTGCCCCTTTTTCCTCTTGTGACCAAGAAAACGCACCAGCAGTCTTACTCCACGACTCCATGCCCAATGGTTTGAAACTTGTCACACTATGCATTGCCTCTCTACTTGAAAGCATCCTCCTTCCACTCAAACACAAACAAAATCCCTTGAACCCAATAACTAGCCTAAAATCATCACCAACAAAGCTAAAATCATTAAGAGAGAGCCTTCTCTGATTATAGGTAGGCTAGAACCTGTAATCCAAAGATTGGTTTGTGGTTACCTCGGCCGTATCCCTTTTAGGGGCTTAGGGACAACCTGAGCGTTAACATAAGGGTGACTCCACTGGGGACCATCCTCACATAATCTCACAAGTCCAGTCTAACAGCTCCACTGAGGAAAAATCTGACCTTTAACAAAGTTTTGTTTAACTGATATTCTTAGAAAACTCCTCAACAAAACAAGCTAGAAGTTGGCTCCCAAAAAGAATTTACGTTATACAAGGTCAAATCCAGACCCAAAGCCCCCAACCACTTCTGAAAATCCAAATTTAATCTCAAGAAACCTCAGGAAGCTAGAGCGAAGAGAGGATTTAGCCGATTCTAGTCCTGAGAAAGTTCAGCCAAGAAGTGTTCTGACCCCTATCAAAGTTCTACTTTGTTCATCCCCTACTTCATCATTCACCTCTCCAAGCACCTCATCCACACCCCTGTTCTACTCATACCACCACTACTACTCCTATTATCCCAGTTGCTCCAGTTGCTCCACTTATCCCTGTTGTTCCACTTATCCCTGTGAATATGGCTAATAGATATGCCCCTTTACAATTTCCTGCAAATCCCGGGGCTATGCCTCAAGATTACCAGACTAAAATAACTTATTTTGATGGCACAAGTGCCTGCACGGCACTTCAGCATACAAAGAAAATGCAGGGTTACTTTGAGAGCTATGAGATTGACGATGATGCTGTGAGGATGAAGATTTTTGTCCAAAGTTTGACAGGTGATGTCAGGCCTTGGTTCAGAGCACTCCCAGCCAACTCCATAGCAGACCCAGAAGCCTTATACCAGTCATTTGTTAACAGATGGGAAAAAAAGAAAGACCCCTTGCACATACTGTCCGAATATGACACCATTAAAAGAGGCCCTCAGGAGGCTATGTTAGACTATTGCGCAAGGTTTAACAATGTTTACAATGCAATCCCACAGAACCTTAGGCCCCCACCTGATCTTGCTTTATATAAATTCCCTGATGGTTTTGATACCGATATGGCTTATCAGTTAAGGGAAAGATCCCCTCAAATCCTTGCAGACATGCAAAATGTTGCTGTTAGTGTGGAATCAAACCTAATTGCCAAAAGAAATAGAGCTAGAACCGAAAGAAGAACCACCTTCAAGGAAGAACCCTCAGCCTTAGACCACAAACAAGATGTTATTATCAATGGCATGCACAGGTTGGGAGATAGAGTGGAGAGCGTTGAGAGGAAATCATCATGGGAAGTACAACAACCCAACACCATAAGGAACCCAAATTTCAGGAAAACTCAGAACACAAACGTTGGTAGGTCTAGCCCCGACCATGATATAAGACCTCCTTTCCAAGAAAACTACACAGAAGCATCCACATCTAGTGAGCCAATAGAGGAGACTCACATGAACATGATAGATTTGAAAAATGAGCAACAAATTTTTTTGACTCAAGAAGACCAAGACTACCATGATGTAAATCAATTTCAGACTAAGTCTGGAGAGTCTTTTGATTTTAAACAAGGCTATGATTCTGCTGTGTATGAGGTGCACAAGCAATACAAACTGAGGACTAGAACAATTGATGTGCCCGAGCCCATCAAACAAAAGGAAACAAAACAGCCCAAGAAGATTAAAGGCAAGGCTGTTATTACAGAACCAGCTGATGAGACTGTCCCAGACCTACAGGAAGTAACTATGGAAGACATAACAGACATGCAACCCTCTAATGATCAGTCTTTTCTATCTTCTCCCTCAAAAGAAGATTTGAATAGTATTCCGCAAAACCTTCCCAAGGCAGAAATACCACCAGGTTTCACTCACCATAACGCTGATAATCAAGAAGAAAACACAGAAAATACACTTGAAAGGGGAAAATCTGCCACTGCCAACACAAACACTCCATTGGAGAAACCATTTAACTTAGAAGCAGAAATAAGTAAACTTAAGATTTCCATCCTCGTCTCTGAGCTTGCCAAACATGATGTGTATAGGCAACAAATCCAAAGATCACTTCTGATGCCAGAGATCAAGGATGATGTCAATGTTTTAGATGATACACCTGAGTCGTTATTCGGTCCTGAGGTTAATGGAAATCCAACATATGGAGTTGTTCTGTCCTTTTATGTAAGCCTACATATACATGACAAAGTTTTGCACAATGCTATGTTTGATTCAGGGGCCTCACACAATCTTATGCCCAAAGCTGTAATGGAAAAGCTAAACCTTGACGTCACAAGACCCTACAAAGACCTTTTCACCTTTGACTCAAGTCAAGTCAAGTGTTTAGGCTTAATCAAGGATTTATGCGTGTCTTTATTCCAATATCCCAACAAAACAATTCTAATGGACGTGGTGGTTGCTGACATTCCACCAAAATATGGGATGCTCTTATCAAGATCTTTGGGAGCAAAACTCCAAGGATCCCTTCAATTAGACCTCTCTTACGCCACTATTTCAGTCTTTGGGCAACCAAAGAGACTGTATAGAGAAACACTGATGAAGTATGTGGTGAGTAGTGAGGAAAAGCCCCAAAACTTTCCCATTTAACTCAATCCATTCTGATATGGATTCCTTTATTTTGTTCAATAATGATGATCGTCCCCCAACTAGTGATAAGCCTTTGGATTTAGAACAAGGAGCATGTGTAAGTGAGGAATTGGCTACCCATAACCAAAAAACTGGAAAAACAATCAATGCAACCAGCACACAAGAAGAACCTCCCGAAACAGAAAATTCAAAACTGCCCACTCCGATAATGATTTCAACTCCCAATGCTAGCCAAGACCAAGAAATCCTATGGTATTTGGAGTTTGATGGTTCAATTAATAAGCTAGGAGTAAGGGCAGGAGTATGGATCCATAATACCCAAAACAACCATGCAAAGGGTCGTGCCTATAGATTGAATTTCAAATGCACCAACAACATGGCAGAGTATGAGGCGCTCCTTTTAGGCCTTAAGCTCATCAAAGCTCTTGGGGCTGCAAAAGTTTCCATTCTTGGTGACTCCAATTTAATCATACAACAAATGAAAGGCAACTTTGTTACCAATGACAATAGGCTGAGAGCTTATAGGACTGCTGCCACAAAGATACTCAATTCCTTCACCGAATCCATGCTTGCTAATATTTCTAGAAACCATAACATACATGCACACAGCCTAGCAACCTTTGCTAGCACCTGCAAGTTGCCTTTTGAGCCCAATCACCACTTGAGTGTTGAGATAAAACATAGGCCCATTGTCCCTAACAATATTAAAGATTGGCAAGTGTTTGAAAATGATGCTCAGATTAACAATTTCCTCACTCTTGAGCATGAGTTTTCAAATTCAAACATTGACATGGATGCCATGAACGATTCCCAACAGCAAACAAATGAAAATCAGCAGGCTGTAACAGCAAAAAAAATCTTTAACCTAACTGTTTTTGACAATGCAAACATAGAAGAGCTGAAACAAATGCATTTAGATGAAACAGCCAAAGCAGAGGCTAAGTTCATTGATCTAAAGGATAATTTGTTGCCTACTGGCCTCACTCCATTAGAAGACATGTTTGATAATAATGATATGCCCAAAAAGCCAAAAATGGAGCAGTTAAACGTTGCAATAGAAGAACACAACATAGGGACAACAGAGAAGCCCAAAATGATTAAATTGTCCAAAAATTTGCCACCTGATCAAAAACCAAAGTATGTGGATTTGTTCAAAGAGTTCCAAGATGTATTTTCTTGGAGCTATGAGGACTTGAAGTCCTATGACACCTCGATTATTCAACATACCATCCCTCTAAAACCAAATCAAAAGCCCTTCAAACAAAAACTAAGGAGAATCAATCCAGTCCTTCTCCCTTTGATCGAAAAAGAAGTGAAAAGAATGTTTGAGGCTGGAATTATAGCACCCATTATATTTTCTGAATGGGTATCCAATCTGGTTCCCACAAGGAAAAAATTAGGTGAGATCAAACTATGTGTATACCTAAGAAACTTAAACCAAGTCTCTCTAAAAGACCACTATCCTTTGCCCAAAATGGACCATATCCTACAAAGAGTAGTGTGGTCATCCAGAATCTCTTTACTAGATGGATTCTCAGGTTTTAATCAAATACTTGTTCACCCGAATGACCAAGACAAAACAGCCTTTACCACACCGTGGGGAACATTTAAGTATGTTAAAATGCCTTTCGGGCTAAAGAACGCTGGTGCCACCTTTCAAAGGGCAATGGATATTGCATTGGCCAAGGAAATACATAATTTCCTTGTTGTCTATCTTGATTACTTAACCCCTTTCTCCAAATCTGATCAATAGCACCTCAGACACTTAAGGAAAATCTTCATGACATGTAGGAAATATGGTATTTCCTTGAACCCTAAGAAGTCCTTGTTTGGCCTTGAGGAACGTAAGTTGCTAGGCCACATCATTTCAAAAGACGGTATTAGAATTGATTCGGAAAGGATCCAATCCATCCTCCAAATTCCCTACCCAAGAAACATAAAAGAGTTGCAAGCATTCCTTGGAAAGATCAATTTCCTAAGGAGATTTATCCCAAACTTAGCCGAACTGATAAGACTGTTAAGAAACATGTTAAGGAAGGATGCCAAGGTAAAATGGTCTCTTGAAACCAAGCAAACCTTTGAGAGTATCAAAGCTTCCTTGACTCAAACGCCTATCCTCACAAGTCCACAGTTTGATAAGGATTTTATCATCTTTTCCTTTGCTTCAGATCACACGATAGCTGTTGTCCTTTTGCAAAAGGATGACTAGGGAAATGAGAATCCAATTGCTTTCTTCAACAGAGCCCTTAGAGATGCTCCTTTGAAGTACCAAATCATGGAGAAGCAGGCTTATGCTCTTGTGAAGGCCATTAAAGACTTTAGAGTTTATATTTTATATTCACATGTGATTGCCTATGTCCCAAACTCTGTTGTAAAAGACATATTAACTCAAGAGGGGCTGGAAGGAAAAAGAGACAAGTGGATTGCCAACATTCTTGAATATGGCATTGAAATAAAACCCACCAAGCTGATAGAGGGACAAGGTTTAGCCAAGCTGATGTCCAAAACAAATTTTCAAGCCTTAGACATCTACCAACTGGACAATGAACGAGAGTTGGCGACTCCATAGATCAGTCAAACCTTTTTACAATCCCCATGGTATGCTAATATTTGCTTTGTATTGTTAAACCTGTGTGCTCCCCCAGGATTGTCCAGGGCCAAAAAAAGATTTTTAAAGATGAAAGCATCAAAGTTTTGTGTCTTAGATGGTGCCCTGTTTTGGAAGAATCATGAAGGTATTTTTCTTAATTGTTTGAATTTGGATGAAACTGACAAAGTTCTCAAGGAATTTCATGTAGGAGATTGTGGAGGGCACTTATATTGGAAATCAACAGCTAATAAAATCTTAAGGGCTGGGTTTTATTGGCCTTCCCTGTTTGATGATGTTAAAAAAATTGTAATGCCTTGCCATAAATGCCAAATCTTTGAAGGGAAAAGAAAATTGCTGCCTTTGCCCCTTAAACCCATCTCAACCGAAAAGCCTTTTCAACAATGGGGTCTTGATTTCATTGGAGAAATCCATCCCTCTTCTTCAAGCTAGCACAAGTGGATTTTAACAGCCACCGACTATTTTACCAAGTGGATTGAAGACATCCCATGTAGGCAAGCCAATGACTCCACTATTATCCAATTCCTTGAGGGAAATATCTTTTCCAGATTTGGCTGCCCTGAGAAAATCATCACTGACAACGTTGTTGCCTTCAAATCCAAAAACATGATCAACTTCTGCCATAAATTTCACATTACCTTGGGCCACTCTATAGCCTACTACCCTCAAGGTAATGGTTTGGCCGAATCATCCAACAAAAGTCTCATCAACATCATAAAGAAAGCACTAGAAGAAAACAAAAAGAGTTGGCATAGGAAGGTCACAAATTCCCTGTGGGCAGACAAACTTTCAACCAAAAGATCCATTGGGATGAGCCCTTATGAGCTAGTATATGGCATGGAGGCCATATTTCCATCATCTTTGGGCATTCCTGCTATCAAATTGTTACAGGAGATTCAGGCTGAACCAAATGACATTCAAAGAAGAATTAATTAAACCATTCATCTTCAGCAAACCAGAGAGAAAGTGTATGACAGAGCTCAAACTTTGCAAGAGAAGCTCAAAAGGATGTTTGATAAGAAAGCTAAGGCTGAGGATTTTTGTGCTGGCAGCAAAGTTCTAAGGTGAGACTCGCGAAGAGAAGACAAGGGAAAACACGCAAAATTCGACTTTCTTTGGAAAGGTCCATTCGTTATCAGCACCATGCAAGGAACCAACACATATTTCCTAAAATCTATAGATGGCAGCACAGCTGAAGAGGGTCCTGTGAATGGCCGAATGTTAAAGCATTATCATGATCCCTTTTGTTGAGAATCACCCGGTGGCATTATTTCTGTACATAAATGTTTGTATATATCAGCACTTTGTTTCGTTTTCGTGTAACAGTCCGAATGATACAGCACGCAGAAGAAAGCAGGCAGTGTTTCACAGTTTCGCAAGCAATTCAGTTGAGGGAAAGTGTTGTTCTCACTCCAAAATTTCACTTATCTAATAGTCAGCAGTAAGAAGTTTCAATCTACAGCAACAATGGAAGATCAAGGTAATCTGACCTGTTCTTCTTGGCTTTTCACAAGGAAAATCCATCCCCGAGTGGAGCCACTGTTAGCCTCCTGCAGCAGCAGGTTAATCATCTTTCATGATCGACATTTTTACATGCCAAATATGTCGTACTATGCATACTGCAATGCTCCATATTTGCTAAAAAGGGCCAAGGAAGGATGCCATGAGAGTGTGCTAGCCTAAGTGCCACTGTTGTATTCCAATTTTGATGAGTTATTCCATTTTTTAAGACTTTTCAGTTAAAAGGAGGTCCAAACAGCTTAATCTTGGTCTCCCTAGGTTTCAATTTCCTGTTGTAGAATATAGAGAATCATTATCTATCCAAACAGCTTAATCTTGGCAGATTTTTAGATAGGTAGAGAAGCAAGGGTGTTCAACAGCCTAATCTGAGCCCCTGGATGAAATAAGTGTAGATGTAGATAGGAGGACAGAGAGAAAAAGTTGAAAAGCTGGGTTTGCTAATTCAAGTGCACCCAAACCAAAAGAAGAAAAAATGCTAGGTAAGTAGGCTGGGTAAGTAGATTTGTGGTTGCAGAAATCAAGCTATGTGATCCATTTCATGTTTTCAAAGTGTCATATCTATTTAGATCACAAGTTGGAGGCATTTTTCCATTTAAAGGACTTCAAGCAAGGCATGTCTAACTCACCCCTTCTTCCTCTTCCCCAAATCACTCACTAACTTCCCCTAAAGAGGTCAAGATCTGCTTGATACCTCTCAGGTTCATCATTCTTCATATTAGTAGCCTTGCTAAAGATCTGCTTTACTCAAGGAAAGTCCATACTTCCCCCATAAACTTTTACTTCTCCTTGATAGCCTAAGATTTACATATTTAGCATTTTTTTCTCATCATTATCATGTTGACTACTAATTCTACTATGTAACTCCCTATCTATTTTCCCTTCCCCTACTAAAGCTATGTTAATAACTCCCCTATATATATATTCCCTTCCCCTGGTTGAAATATAACCATAAATACACTTGGGAATTGCTAAGTTTATCTGAAACTCAACAAGAACCCTCATTTTCCCCCTCAAACCATCTTCTCATGCATAACGGACCCCTTCCCATGCCTTGAAATCCCTTCAAACATCAAAAAATTCTGCTTCTGATCATAAAAACCCTCATCACTCACCTTGGGCCTTGCTCCGATTGCAAAAGGGCTCTATTGGACCCCCTCCGATGCGATATCGCAGTCGGGAGGGGAGTCGTGTATCAAAATAGCACATAAGTGTGCCCTCTATTGGTTTGGCCAACAACGATTTCGCCGATTGGCGTATCGCTATGACAAAACAAAGCATGCATGTGCGCTACCGATATGGTTCATCGTCAATAATCTGTTGCCGATTGCATATCGGCGATCGCCGTTTCATGAAAATCCACACCATAT
>APFE030775389.1:207005-239901 GCA_000404065.3 Pinus taeda
CTCTATTTCACATATGAATGACTGTTAACTAGGAATTCTTAGCTACTCCTAGGTAGAGCTCGTTCATCTTCCTTCTGCTAACCTGATTGAGAGATTCTTTGTTGCCTCTCATTTCTTAGCCTGCAATCCATCTTCATTTACCTTAAGTATATTTTCATGAGCAGCTACCTTGCCCCTTTTTCCTCTTGTGACCAAGAAAACGCACCAGCAGTCTTACTCCACAACTCCATGCCCAATGGTTTGAAACCTGTCACACTATGCATTGCCTCTCTACTTGAAAGCATCCTCCTTCCACCCAAACACAAACAAAACCCCTTGAACCCAATAACTAGCCTAAAATCATCACCAACAAAGCAAAAATCATTAAGAGAGAGCCCTCTCTATTTACAGGTAGGATAGAACCTGTAATCCAAAGATTGATTTGTGGTTACCTCAGCCGTATCCCTTTCAGGGGCTTAGGGACAACCTGAGTGTTAACAGATTTCACCTCGGCAGGAAAGTGAGGAGGAGGTCGTGAAATTTTCTCCGAGGAGCACGATCAGTTTGATAAGGCAACGAATTTTGCACATACCACCCCCACCTACACCATCACCTATTTCACCATCGTCACCCCCATCTCTGCCCACACCACCTCTGCCACCACCACAGTTCAATATGTCGAACGTGATAAAATTTCTGGTATTCAAAGGAGTAGGGAACGAATATCTCAACCAATTTTGGTTCGTGGTAAAGGCTATATGGGAAGCACAAGGAGTTTTGGATGACAATATAAAGAAGGCAATGCTCGTAAGCACTTTGCAGTATCGCGCACTAACATGGTACATTAAGCATTCTAATGACCATCCAAATGCGAGGATCGTAGATATCCAGGTTGCGCTGAACAGGTAATTTAGCAGGCCACAACCAGAGACACAATCGATTATTGAATGCAACGCTTCTAGGTGAGACCCATGGGATCTGGATTAGAGACTAAAGAGTATGATTTGCGAAGCCAACATGACCTTGACAGATGGACAGCACCACGCATGGTTTGTAGCGTCACTAACATTGCATTTAAGGACAACGCTATTGTATCAGAAGCTATCCTCCCAGGACGAAGCTTTGGAGATTGCAATGAGACTACACAAGACCCCAATACAAGATCCTGGTCTAGGATTCCAACAAATCCAGGCGCAACTGCAAAAGTTGTGTCTGGAAATGCAGTGTTTGAAACAGTACAAGACAACTCGGCCAAAGGCAAAGAAGGAGGTATGGTGCATAAAATGCAAAGGCCAGGGGCATGACAAGGACCATTGTCCAATCTTTGCGAACTACTTGGCGGGAAGAGGGTCAATTCCATTATGACCAGAGGCATAAGCAGGACCAAGCACGGTCTCTGCATTATGGTGCGCAATTTTTCAGATAAGAGGAAAACATGCTATAGATAATTGTCATCTATTACAGAAGTATACGCGGACCTCCCAGCAATTGTTCTGTAATTTCTGTAGGTTGGTAGGCCATGATGAGTGCATCTACAGAAGTTATGAACTGATGATGGATCAGAATCCTGCCTATAGAGTGCAGATTGAAACATGAACCCTCGATCCAAAAGCAGGATGGAGCACACTGGATTTTAAGGGCACGGACGAGGTCATGGTGGAATGGGATGAGGAAGGGTTCACGGACATCTAATTTGTTACAATTGCAGAGCGCCAGGGCATTATGCCGACGATTGTACAAATCCAATGAGAGCATCATTTTTATATTGTACTTAGTTTGGTCATGAGATGGAGGACTGCCCTACACTGATAGTGAGGTTGCATGATAAAAGGATACTGCAGCCTCCCCCAACTCATAATTTGCAAATGATGAGGTTGGAACCACACGAAGAGGACCTGAATGTAAACATCGTGCTTCGAAACAGTATCACGATAGGAGATGAAAGAGGTAAGTAGCCTGAAGAAAGTGCGTGGGTTCACAAGGCTCCTACAAAGGAACCTGAACTTGACTTGGAGTGCACGAAGGAGACATTCATGGAAGCTAAGAAGAGCTTCACAAAGGCCTCCGCTTCAGGTAGTAAGGATCAACTAGAGTTGGAGATGTATCCTTCAATGATCACTCCCTTTCTAGAGACATGTATGAAGCTACTACGCGATAGCAAGGCTGTGAAGGGACTGCAAGAGCTTATCACTAGGTGCACAGGGTCAGGAGAACTTCGCATAGTCTAGAAGCTCGGAAAGCACACATTGTGAACAGGAAGGGAAATGAGATTAACTGCGCAATTCAAGGAGTATGAAATGGATCAAGTAATTTTGGATCTAGGATCGTACGTGAATGTGCTGCCAAAGCAGACATGGAAGCGCATGGGTAGGCCCACGTTGCAATGGTCCCCTATTCAGTTGCGAATGGTGAACCAGCAGAAGATCCTACCGATGGGAAGATTGCAAGGAGTAATGTTAGACATCGAAGGTGTGAGCACACTTGCAGATTTCGAAGTGATAAAGATTGTCGATGACAACAATCCCTATCTCACACTACTGGAAATACATTGGGCCACTGATATGAATGGAGTGATAAATCTAAAGAAGTACAAAATGATTTTTGAAAAAAAGTCACTACGCGTAGTGGTACCTTTAGACCCTGTAGAAGGATCGTGCTACACAGAGCTAGTGTGCAATGACGATAGCAACAACGAGCTAGACTGTATCTACAAAATAACTGCTCGGGAATAGGATTGGTTTAATCCTACAGCATATGCAGGATTTCGTGGGAGCATGAAATCTCCTATACATCATATTCGAATGAAGAAACAGAATGATGGTAGAACCGGTTACATGAGGTAACCACACTCAATTGCAACATGATGGTAAGATCATTATGCTGTGTGACAACAGACGTAAGGGATCTACCTATGTATGATGGGTTGACCACAGTGGATGAATTCCTAAACAAATTTGAAAGCGCAGTGCCAGAACAACAGCGGTTCGATGCTTTGAAATGGGCACTGCACGCTACGCCCACAAGGTGGTGGGTCAAAGAATCTTTGAGGACTGGAATGGATGTAGAAGGATGATGTGCCTATGATTTGGGAAACGCATATGTGGCTAGTAGACAAGTATGATGGATGGGATTATCCACGTACACACCTCGCAAAATGGACGAAGGTCTACGAGGAAAAGCCACAACTAGAATGGGTGTATTTGTTCTGTCATACTCTGGATGTCATACCCATGAATTGGTATACTGAGATAGAGCTCCACCATGGCACGAGCAAATAGATATATTACGTGCAGGAGTCCTGCTAACCTTCACATTTGAAGATCATTGGTGGGATACTGTTGATGATGCGCTACAAGTAGTAAAAGCAGTTATCTTCAAAATACCCCAGGAGCCAATGGAATTACTTCAGCCAGAATGGGTGACATAGCCAAGCTACGCACTGGAGTGTTACAATGTAAATGTTGAAGAGGATGATGACAACCCATGAAATATTAACATTCCAGAAATGGAAGGTTTTCACGAGGTTTGAGGACCATTGATTAAGGATCCTGACATCACCGCACCGCTAAAAACGAAGCAGGTAAACATTGGAATGGAGGCAGAACCAAAGTATGTAACACTTGGAGACTATTGGGATGATGCCATAGTGAATAAGGTCGTTGAGTTACTCCGCGAATACCAAGACTTATTCCCAACCAAAATTACAGAATTAAAAGGGATCGTTGGCGACTTAGGGATGATTAAGATCACCCTAAAACCTGATGTGAAGCTAGTTAAGTAGAGGCCTTACCACTTCAATTTGAAATATAAGGAAAAGTTTCGCATAGAATTAGAAAAATGCTCGCAGCCAGAATTATTGAACCAGTGGAAGAATATGACTAGGAAAGTCCTTTGGTAGTACAGGAGAAAAAGAAGAAGGGTGAAATAAGAATATGCGTGGACCTCAGGAAGCTGAACGACGCCTGTGTACACAACACATTCCCAACACCGTTCAAGATGAAGTATTGGAAAATGTTGGTGGCCAGGAAACATACTCGTTCATGGATAGGTTCTTAGGGTATCATCATATCAAGATCGCACTGGAAGATAGGAGAAAAATGAGCTTCTCAAGGGAATGGAGCTACTTTCAATACATCGTTATGCTGTCTGGATTGAAAAACGTGATAGTCATCTTTTCGTGGATCGTTGTTGTTGTGTTCAAAGAATACATCCACAAGTTCTTGGAGGTCTATCTAGATTATTGGACTATCTTCAGTTTAGTTAAGCACCATGTAGCAAGCTTACGCTTGATGCTGGATACTTGTCAATGACACCAGATTGCATTGAACCTTAAGAAGTGCACATTCCTTGTTCCCTTTGGAAACTTGTTGGGACATGTGGTCTGCAAATAGGGACTGATGGTGGACCCTGCAAAGATTGTAGTAATTCTAAATTTGGAAGCACCGCAAAGTGTTAAATAGTTGTGCGCTACTTTGGGACACTCTGGGTACTATAGAAAGTTTATCAAAATCTATGCCAAGATCATTGCGCTGATGGAAAAACTATTGAAACAGAATGTTACGTTTTGCTGGAATGACGATTGCATGAAAAGTTTGGATGTCCTAAAGGGGAAATTGGCCTCCACTCCAATCTTGGTCTTCCCAAAATGGGATGTGGAGTTTCATTTCCATGTTGATGCATCGTGTATCGCGCTGGGAGTAGTGCTCACACGGGAGGGTGGGGAAGGCTTGGATCACCCTATCGTGTTTGCATGTCGAAGGTTTTCCAAAGCAGAGAAGAACTATTCCACCACCGAGTGCGAGGGGTTGGCAATGGTGTACGGGCTCCAAAAATACCGACACTATTTGCTCGGAGGACATTTCAAGATGTATTTCGACCATTCTGTGCTGAAATACCTGGTTAATAAGCCTATGTTAAGGGGGCACATATGCAGGTGGCTCTTATTGTTCCAGGAATATGATTTTGAGGTCTTAGTAAAGCCGGGACGCCTGAACATAGGACCAAATCACTTATCACACATTGAGACCGGCGAGGAACACACTAATCTAGAGGAAGGATTACCTAATGCATAGCTCTTTGCAGTGTGCATCGTGGACAGGCACTTCGAAGATATAATCCATTTTCTGACAATAGGGATTGCACCAAAGGAATACTCCATCCAACAGAAGAAGGAATTGGTGGTGCGCGCAACAGATTTTTTTGTCATCACGGGGCACCCATACAAAATGGGAAATGATGAGATATTGTGAAGGTATGTACCTGAATTTGAATGAAGTCATATCCTCACAGAAGAACATGGGAGCGCTACAGGAGGACACTATACAAGACAAGAAACTACATAAAATATTCTCCACGCAGGGTTGTGGTGGCCAACCCTGCACTAGGATTCGAAAGCGCAATGTAAGGACTGCGATATATGTCAAAGGACTGGAAAACCATCGAAGGGATGAGATTCCTTTAAATCCACAAATGACACTACAATCGTTCGAAAAATGGGCAAAATCAAACCTCAGGCAAAGATGAGCACGCACTACATCATCACCGCAATGGAGTATCTGACATGATGGGTGGAAGCGCAACTGGTCAAAGACTATATAGCCACTACAGTTGTGAAGTTTTTGTTCGAAAATGTGTTGACCTGATTTGGTTGTCCCAAAAATCTTAATGAGTGATCGCGGAACACATTTCTTGAATGAAACCATAAGCACGCTCACAGAATAATTCCAGGTGTATCATCAGAAAAGTACACCGTACTACCCACAAGCCAATGGGACTATAGAAGATTTCAACAAAATATTGGAGGCTATGCTGACCAAAGTGTGCAACGTACAACGAAATGATTGGGACCTGCATGTACCTATCATGTTATGGGCTTATAGGACAACGTGCAAGTAAATGATGGGATAAACACCTTTCCGGTTAGTTTATGGCATAGAAATTGTCATGCCGATGGAATATGTCGCACCTAGTATGCGAATAGTAGCTCATAGGGATGACGGACCGTGAAGATCTAGAGGAAAGTCTCGCATAATTGGAATAACTTGAGGAAGAATGGTTTTTGGCTGGATTTCATCAGCATGTACAAAAGTAGCATGAAAAATACTAACACGACCATCGTACCAAGTTGTGCACCTTCAAGGTAAAAGACTTAGTGTTGCTGTATGACAGTAAGTTTGAAAAATTTTCAGGAAAATTCAGAATGCATTGGCTGGGACCATATGTGGTTAAGGAGGTCACAGATGGAGGCGCAGTCTAGCTAGTCAAACTAAATGGAGAACCATTCCTAGGCAAAGTAAATGGCAGTCGCTTGAAGCCCTACATGGGTGGGATGACTATCTGACTAGCCAGCCAAAGCATAGTCTTCATGCTCCAAGGAGCCAGACAGAGGCACGGGACTATAAAAATACGTAGCAACTGACGATACAAATGTAAGGAAACAATTCATACATAGAGGTCTTAGAACAGAGGATGCAGTAGATTCAGCAAGCAACAGATCAGTGCGTTGCCAACATCAATACCATTTGAGAGTAGTTGGAGGAACTCCACGCCAAGATCGTCACACCGACAGAGTGACTCGAGTGCGAGTCATGATGTTTGTGTTGGGGGCTTGTTGGGCATGTAATCCCCCCACAGCATGTTTTGGGGCTCAATGCCCATGTTTTGAGTTAATATTTTTGTAAAGCTCCACGAATTGTGGGCGCGAAATGTATGTTAGAGTCATAGGGTTGTTTTCTCTAGGTTTTGAATATAATGTTGGCCTACCCATGGTCCGTGGACCATGGGATTGTATAAATAGAGCATAGCTCTAAGTGTAAAATATAGTAAGGAAGTAAGAGCAAAGTATGAAATAGAATCACAGAGCAATGTCTAAGTGTATCTTGGGTCGTAGAGTAGGAGAAGGCTCTGCAGCTGAGTACGCAGAGGCCTAGTTGTCTGTGGCTGAGTACGTGGACCCCTGTAGCTGAGTGCACAGGGCGGAATAGAGTTTGTAACCAAAGGAAGAAAATAATAAAGAGAAGTTTGATCTGAATTCCTTGTATCTGTTCTTGAGTTATTACATGTTTCATATCAATTATTAATGTATCTTTTATCTGTTGCGCACGCTTGTGTGAATGATTTATAATGCTAAGTATACTCTACACATGAAAATAAGATAAGTTAATCAACTAATATCAGGTTACTAGTAAGGACTTGGGTAATAACATTTTTCGGCCCCTGAGTAGGGCTATGCTAAGGTATCATCTCAGGCTATGAGGCACGGGTAAGTGCGCATAGCGACGTGCATGTAGGTTGGCAACCGTGGACCACTTGAAACCATCAAACATCTCCAAGGTGCGGAAACCTAGTTCTAGCATCCTCCCATACTACTTTAGGTGAGACCTTAGTCCGCACTCCATGGACTATTGCCAAAAGGGCCAGTAGTGCTGGGATTTGTTTGGCTAAATCACCTCCGAGCCTGGGTCAAGCCCCAACCAGCCAACAGTCTCATAACACAATTTTTGACATTTTGATGTAATAAAATTTTTGTAAACACTCTCTCTCTCTCTCTCTCTCTCTCTCTCTCTCTCTCTCTCTATATATATATATATATATATATATATATATATATATATGGACACATGTTTTCCTATTATGTTCACTATGTGATGGTTTTTGTTTTAGATATTTCGCAGATGTCTATCTAATACATAATTAGCCAATCTATCTGTTAATGTGTTCAAAAGTCTCTCAGAATTTGTTGATAGGTGATATAATCAAAGTCTTATTCCAAGAGATGAACTCGCAAATACATTCTCAAATTATGAGTGTTTCTAACTAAATATTTTCTATTAAGTTGTAGTACAATGAGCTATGAATCAATATTAACGACTAACTCTCTAATGTTAAGAGCAATAGCTTCTGACAAAAGCTCAATAATCGCACTATATTTGGAAATGTTATTAGTAGTACGACCTAAACATATGCCTTGTAAATTCACTAACTCACCATTAGGATCATAGATTGCCCATGCGGCAAAAGATAAATTTCATGTACTACACAAGCTCCATCAGAAAAAACGACATAAAGGTTCGATGACATCTACAAACCAAGTAGAACATGTGGTAAGAAGAGGAAAACACATTTGAAAAAGCAAACAAACACACCAAAACCAAATTGCACACTAATGTAAAAATTATCTACACGAAATCACGCATAATACTTTTTGAAGTAAAGCCCATTTCGGGGCTCATCCAGTTGATTTCCTTCATAGTCAACCAACTCATAGGAACCTTTATGTAACACTCGTTTAGAAATGTAAAGTCCATGCCACATTGGTTCAAATTTACCAACTCCCAATTTATCATTGGCTTGATCGTATAACAAGACCAAGTCATCTTTAGCAAAAACACGGGGAGTAAAAATTTTATCGTATTATGCTTTAACTTGTTTATTTTGAGCTTCAATTACTAATGCAGAAATATGGCAAGTTTCATCATACCTTTCAAGGTAAATTTTTCGTTCCTCCTCTAGTGAAGTGTTAGGGAGTAATTCAAAAGCTAGTTTCAATGAAGAAATCTCGCATTCAATACAAAGGGTTGCCTCTAGACCATATACCGAGTGAAAAGGTGTGAATCCAGTGATTGTCTTAGCTATGGTTCAGTATGACCATAGAGCTAAAAATAACATAAGGTGTCAATTTCGTTTATACATTCCAACAGTATGTTTAAGCATCGTAACCAAGAATTTGTTGATTGCCTCAACTTGGTCGTTGGCCTGTGGATAGTAATGAGTTGAGTTGTCATGACACAGATTGCACTGAGAAGTAAGCTTTGTCATCATATAATTTCAAAAATGAGAGCCATGGTCGGTGACGATGGCTTGAGGGACACCAAATCAAGCTATGACGTGAGAAATGAATTAAGCCACATTTTTACCATCAGCATCATATGTGGGCATCGCCTCTACCCATTCAGTGAAATTATCGATAGAGACGATGATATAACCATGCCCTTCGATCGAGTGAGGGTTGCATGTCATGAAGTCAATACCCCATTTTGGAAATGTTCTGATCATAACAACTGGGTGCAAAGGAGTGAGTGGGGTGTGTTGTTTGTAATTATAAATGTAGCAAGCATGACATTTTTGGACTGCTATAATGCAATATTTGAAGATCGAAAACCAGAAATAACCAACACGAAGGATTTTTTGAGCCGTAGCATATCCTGACTTGTGACCTCCATAGGCCCCAGATTGACAGTCATTTAATGCTCTCTCAACTTCTTCAAGCGTGAAACATTGACGAAGGATAGAATCGGCACTATCACGGTACAAAGTATCCCCAATAAGTTGATAAGTTTGGGACTGATGTCGGATGTGTTGACATTCAAAGTTAGATAACCCTGATCAAAAGGTTTATGTCTAGAGATAGGTAAAAATATATCCATACCATGGATCAACATTACTGATGAGGAAGAGATTTTCGTTAGGAATCAGCTCGTCAAATGCAATAGATGTGGTTGCAGAAGCAAGGTCACAAATCAACTCAGCGAAAACCAATGATTTCTTCGATTTAGCTCTAGAAAATTCCAAATCAAATTATTGTAGGATAACAATCCATTTAGAATACTTGCCCCCCAGCAACTGACGAGTCAGAATGTATGTCATGGGGTTGCAATCATAAATCACAATGATCTTACATAAGAGAATATAGTGGCAAAAGCATTGAACAGTGTGAGCAGTTTCTGAAGCCAATTTCTTGACATGGGCATATCGAGTTTTAGTGTCAAAAAGATTTTGAATCAAGTAATAAATTACGTGTTCATCTCCATTATCATCATCCTAAACAAGTACCATAGAAATAGTACTATCAACGGTGGCCAAGTACAAGAAATAATTGTGGTGATAATTTGGGGGATGCAATAAAGGAGCACTAACGAGGACATTCTTTAATGCATCAAATAACTTTTTAGCAAATTCATCCCAAATGAATGGGATCCCTTTCTTTAAAAAGCAAGTAAATCCCTTGGCAAGTTCAGCGCAATTTGGGACAACATGACAAATGAAATTCACTTTCCCTTGTAAACTCTACAACTGATGTAAAGAAGATGGAGAGGGGAATTCGTAATGGCCTCCACCTTAATGGGATTGATCTGGATGCCTTCCTTACATAAATAAAAACCCTAACAGATTACCATATTCGACGCAAAAGACACACTTACGTGGATTCAATCAATTATTGTAGTGTCAACAGTGAAGAAATATATCTCAAAGGTGATCACGATGGTTGTGACGCTTAGCATAATGCATTGGTAAGTCATCGAGATATGGTTGAATGATATGCTTAATATTGTAAAAGGCATAGACATCGCTCGTTGGAAGATAGCACCAACAATCTTCAAACCAAAAGGGAAATTTTTATAAGCATAGGTTCCCCAAGGACAAATGAAAGAAATTTTGTGTTGACTAGCAAGAAGAATGTTAATCTAGTTGTATCCAGAAAAATATTCCATAGAGGAAAAATCTCACTCCCGACACAATCGCCAATGATCTGACCTATAAATGGAGTCGGAAAATTACCTTTAGACATGCCTGATTGATAGTTACAGGATTAAGCTTGGGATTCTTCTTGTAACTGATATCAAACTATTCATATGTGGTTTCCTTGGCTGAACTAGAACCTTCTTCCCTGGTTCTCTTTGCATTTGTGTCTTCGTTTGCTAGAGTATGTAAAAGAGGAGGAATATTCATTGGTTCTCGTAGGTCTGGAACCTGTAGAAAGGAACTTGTATCAATCTACTTCTCCACATCAATTAATGTATTCTCCACATCAACTACAATACTCTCCACGTCTATCAAAGTGTTTTCCAACCATTCAAACTGGTTGGAAAATATCTCAATGTCTGGCCTGGGATAATGGATGAAAGGACCCAATTTTACCTTGAGCCTTAGCTTGTTTATGACTCCATGAGCATCATATTGCCAGACAAAATTGTTCTTGAATTTCATTTGCTGCAAAATCTTATCTACTTCTGGTCCAACTTCTCTGGTATTACAAATGAAGGGGCGCAATTGATTTTTCATTTTGAATTGAGTCTTTTTCCTAGCTAATAGGAAATTTACTTCATCAAATTTATAATCTTCCTAAAGTATTCTAGAGAAAATATCCTCATGGGGAGGTATTTGGGTAGTTTGTAGGGGGGAGTTGGCATCCATATATCCTTATCTCCATGTGGTGCTAGTACAGATACCAGTCTCCCACTTTACCATTCTTTGTCAACTGCAAAACTCTTTTGATCTCTTGACTAATTCTAGGTTGATGGCTACTAGTTAGCATATTCATGACTGGATGAACAAATGAATCAATGAAGTCTTTATATGAAAAAATAGTAGAGTATTTCTAGATCAATGGTGTCCAATAGATGACCGACCTTGGATTTCCTTTGGTATCCAACTTTTGGATGCTGATAGGGAATTTGTCTGAATGATAGTACAAAAAAATATGGAATAATATAGATGAGTACTTGAAAACTCTCTCAACTGGTAGCCTGATGAATTGTTCATGCATTATGTCTCCTATGAACTGAGCATAGTTATACATTGTAGCAGGAGGCTTGCCTAGGAAAAAAATGGAAAGGAATGCAAGAACAACCTCATCCACATGTTCATTAGAGGTGTAGCCTAAAATGCAGGAGAGCATAGTTATGATTTGTCTACCTCTTCCAGAAAAAATGGTGGCAGCATATGGAGGACTTTCTGTAGGAGTATGACACTCCTCTATGATGAAGTTTTGGAAAATTTGCGCTATTCTAGGAGGGTCTAACTTGGTATAGAGGTCCAGCAAGCCTTAAATAGAAAGTGGGGTCTCAATAGTGCTTGGTTGGACTTGCAGCACTTGGTTAATGGATTCTGCAGTGATGGTGAACAAAAATTATTAGTTAGGGGTCACAATAGCTCTTTGACTAGGAATGTGCAAGCTTGTCATAAGTGAATGAATTATGGGAATGGGTGAGCCTTTGGGAACAAATAATTGGGAAAATTGGACTCCCAAAGGTGGATATCACCATTTTGGTTTAAGAACTTGTCTTTACTCCAGCAATGGAGCTTTAGTAGGTAGGAAGGGGAAGCAGTGTCCTTAATTTGAAAGTATCATTCTACTAATGAAAGGTGGTCGATGTCCAAGTGAGGGGTTTGAAGAGGTCTCATGTCCAGAGAGGTTTGGGAAGACATAATTGTGTTTACAGATTTGAATTAGGATTTTAGTGGTTTCAGGAGTGAATTTTAGGAGCTCTAGAATAGTGGGAGGGTAATTATATTTTGTAAAAGGGTTTGGGAACTACAGATAAGGTTCCCTTCAATTTTAGGAAGGTTTCTTAATTAATTAAATTAATTAACAACTTAATTTCAAATTTTCATTTCCAAATTCAAGGGTCGTTCTAGTTTTTTGCAAGAATACCTAGAATTTGTCAAATTGGCATGCAAACTGGGTTTTGTGGTAACTGCAAAAGGTATTGAGGCTTCAACTGTCAACTGGCTGCTTCAATTGGGTATTCAGAGCATCTTCAGGCGACAGAAGGTGGTTAATTTGGTTGTTCAGAGGTTCAGGGTGTCGCAAATGGCTAAGTAGCAGGTTTACAGTGAAAATGCAAGAAAAGAGCGAATTGGGGCTTTTTCAGCCTTTTAACGGGTAATGGTCACATTTTGGTGTAGAAATAATTAAATGAACAATGGGTAGTTTTCAATTTAGGCAAGGAGGTGGTTTTGTGCACCATCGCACCGCCTTTGGATGGTGGGCAGTTTTTTTCGTGAGCACGTGATCTAACCTAGTGCCACCACGTAGCCAAAGAGTGCTCGGCCAAAACCACGAACCTTGTGTGCTCTCGAGCTGTTATCAGTCGAGCAATGAATCCATGTAATATGGATGTACACAGTCATATCTGGGGGCGGGAGATCGAAGGGATATCGCACAGTTGAGTTGCACGAATGGAATTGGGAAAGTGATTTGGTGGGGCCTAAGATTTAATTACAGATAATTGTAATTATTTAACCAATAATGTCGAGGTTTTCAATATAATCAAATGGTTAATGAAAGGTAAGACCATGGGTTATGTGGCAGGGGTTTTTTAACTGCACCAAGGGTTGGTGGGTTAGAAATGGCATCAGGAAATATGAAGTGGGGGATGTTAATTACATAATGCGGGGGAATAGAAACTTAGGATAAGGGGTGTTTGTGGGTTTTTGAGGGGGAAAGGGAAATTAATAAGGGGGGAAATTGATATTTGTAATGGGGAATGGGTTTCTCACTAGGGAAAGGGGTTTTGGGAAGGGGGGATGATTTTTGAAGGGTAATTTCTAGGGAAATGTGTGAAACTAGGGGGTAAAGGTCAAAATGAGGGGAAAAGGGTATTTATAAGTAATGAAGGGATAATGGGGAAATTAGGAAATAAGTATGTGGTGGTGTAGTGAAATGAGGGGAAATTAGTAAAGAAGCTTGGTGAATATCCTTTCTTTGTCACATTTCCTCCTGCACATGAAAAATAAGATTTAGCATTAAAAATGTGCTTTTGACTTAGCAACCTTGTGCATTTGCAACATTTCTTCTACCTACCCTTTATTTACCCTAACACTTTTTCTTCATTTCAATGGGTGCATTTGAGCTTGCAGACCCTTTATTTCCTTATATTTTGACAAGCAAACTATCTAATTCTAACCTTATAACTTCCAATGGCTTAGATTACATAGATGAGCTCATTATTATTCTCTACCTAACTACTGATCAGCCAAGGTTAAACAGTTTGGGTAGATCTTTATTCTCTATCTATCAACATGAAATTTAAAGCATGAATGAGTCAAGATTAATCTATTTCACCATCCTGGATTGTGGCATTTTGACAAGCTTCTGACAATCTTATTTTTCATAGTAAAGTAAAAGTAGTGGTATTTGAATTTGCACACTTTCATGGTCTTTTTTTTGTGTGTGGGGGGCGGGGGGGTTCATATTTTTCACTTTTTTTTATCTTTTTTCCTTTGTTTTGTCCTTTTATTATTCTTTTAGGACATACCCTCTTTACATTTTTTAATTTTTAATATGGAAAACATTTTGCAGAAAGCAAAAGTATGTACAATATTACAAGACTAACCATAGCCAATTCAAAATTACGAATCCTATTATTATAGGACCCTAAAACATGCCACCACCATGAGTAGATTGGGCTTGTTAATTCTCCTAAGTAGGTTTATTTTTTTGTTTATTCTTTATGTTATTTTTCACACTATGTTCCTAAGTATTCTTACGTGACATGGACTTCACCATAAGAACCTTGATGCGTTGCTCAGAAGAAGGGTGCTTGTTGAGAGCTAGGGGAACTTGCTAGGACTTTAAATATGACCATCATTTTCCCTATCTACGCAAATAACTTGCTAATGGTATCAGAAGAGAAATAACTAATAACTCCACCAGAGCGTGGCCTAGGTTTGGATCGTTGTTGGTCCAATGAAGGGAGAGGAGTGTTCGGAAGAATATTATATAATGTTCCCACCTAATAATAAATAAAATCAAGTTGTTGAGCTTTTAAAATGGCTTTCTCCTCTACAGATGTCCCAATCATAGTGACATCCTATGTAATCTAAGTTTGAAGGGATCGAGTGAACCAACCTCAAAGAACATCATCGGGGAGTCTAGTCTACACTGACCTCTTGAATCTTTGCCACTAATGGATTTGATCATAAATGTGGGTGGCATCATCTTGTTTAAAATTGGACAAGAGGTTAGTCCCAAGATATTTCCTCGTAAGTAACTGAAAATGGTTAAGGAAAATGCTATCCAAGGAAGAAAAATCACTATAGGATGTGTGATTGAGGTCGATTTACCATTTGGTGGCATCCCTTGTCAGGGTATGTTGGAAAAGTATCAACTTCACATAATCATCCACCAAGGAATTATATGAATGCCATAGATGAAAATTGGTGATATATGTCAAAGCATTTTCCTTAGGCTTCCCTTCAAACTTAGGAATATCAAATAGTATCTTGACGGGCATGGGTGGCCACCTAGGATTATGATGAATGGGATCATTGGTCAATTTATCTAAATCAGGTAAATCAAGAAGAGTGAGGAGAGGAATTTTTAGTTGATAATATGGATCATAAGCGTTACAGCCCCCAGGAAAACCATAAGTTCCTCCCATACCATAATGGAAGGCAGCAAGATAAGGACCATGTATGTAGTTCATCCCAAGATTTTGATATCCTAGGTCAATAAATGAGGTGTAATGATTATGTCCTTTATGGAAAGTGCCCCTAGAGAACAAAATACTTCAATAGGCTTGACTTCCCATAGGGATATACCTAGCACTAGAGAATAGACCTCCTTGTGTAGAAGCACCAACATGAGTATGAGAACTCATAGGGATAGAAGTGTTAATGGGGATAGTGCCCCTAGGTATACTAACCCCCACAAATAAAAAGGAAGATCTAGAGAAAGGCATACCTCTAACCATAAAAATTGACCTAGGTTGAGATGTACTTCCATAAATAAAGTTTCCCCAGGTTGGCTAGAAGCAACAGACAGTTCTCCCTTCGTGTTTCTCAAAGTAAAATTTCCTATACCCAAGTTAGGAACTATGGGTTGACTAGAGCTTGGCCTCACTCCAAACACGAAGCCATAAAAATGAAATGGTAAATAAGGATGGAAAACTTGATGAGGTCATAGACGTGACTAGTGGAATGCCCCAAGCAGAAGTAAGAGGTGTAGAAGGAGGTATAAACCTTGCCACAATGAGTGGTGGTAATTATGACATGGCGGTAGAGACTCCTACTTTAGAATGTAAGTGGGGCTTTCCACCTCCATAGAAGAAGAAATGTTTTCATTGGCCATGAAAGGGACTAGTAAGTAATAAGGCCCATTATCATTAGGTCTCAACTGTAGTAGAACCGAGTCAGGAGGGTTAGTCAAAGGTGGATTAAAATGTGGTAAGGGACTTTTTTCGACTACCTCAACAGTAATTGTCCTCCCTAGGACCAAGGTTATCCCAAAACTTGAGTATGGTATGATTCTTCTAATGTAGAAATTAACCTACATTTTTGTGTTGGTGGACCCTCCTCTTCAGGAGGAATGCCTAAAAGTCTATGAGAATGATGGTTACTTCGTTCAACCATAATGAATATAAATTTATTAACCAGTTAATAGTAAGACACCCCTATGGCCAAACTATGACTTGTATCAAACATCACTCTATAAAAGAAGCCCCAAAGGTAAGAAAAATAAACCAAGAGATAGAATAGTAATCTTCCAACTATCGGAGCCTACTTGATTAGGTCACAGGTCGACAATGAATATGTGATTGGAATGGTTATAATAGGGACCTACTTAACAACCCTTTTAAATTCGGTCCAATTACCCTTATTAGCCATGGGGTACCTCCTAGGAGGGTCGAGTGAGTATGCTTGAAATATACACTAGGTATAGAGAGGACAAACCCCTCCCTATCACCCTTTATACAAACTCCTAAATAAAGTCCACTATGGTTACCATCAACAATAAGACATCCTGGGGGACAATAGTTAGCCAAATTCACATGTAAGAGTAGGAAAAAAAAGTTTGGAACCCCCTTGAGAGATTCCTTAGATCATGATGAAATCCTATCAAGTAGCCCCCAAGTGCTACAACAATAATTCAAATAGCATCGTTTGAAATATGTGAAAATTCTGGAATCCACACCACTAAGTCTAATGAACAGGGTTATGTCACTCCCCTAGAGTCAAGTGTGACCTTGTGATTGGACCTTGTGTTAGAGGGGCTTCTAAGGCTATGGCACTGAAAAATGGATTTATACTTCTTACCTCAAGATGTTAATTTTGTTTCTTGGTCTTTGAGCAATTTACCTCACACTCCTAGTCCAGGACTCTAGCCTAGACTAATGTTAGTGTACTACTAATGAAAATAAAAGACGATTTGAATTGATGTTATTAAAGCATTAATTTTACAAGGCTGGTTTTTACTCAATTGATAAATACCATGAAACTTGAATGGTGTGAATAAACTCTTTTTAGTAGCACCCTAATGCAACTATATGACAATGCACAAATTTCTTTTCAATTCGATGAAAGCTAACTACGAAAGGGTAAAGATCCTTTTTCCTTTTTCAGTTGAAAATGACTTCTATAATCACTCTCACTAAATTTTTATTAGATTCACTAAGTTGATAATAACAAAAACCCAAAAACAATCCAAATGAAATTACTCAAAAGAGGAAAAAAAAGACCCCTAAGCAAGAACATAATGCACTCAAAAGCTCAAGACTTAGGATTTTGCAAACAAAAGAGCTCAAACACAAGAAAGAAAGAAAACAAGGAGAAAAGGGGCAATGAAAATCAAGTAGGGTTGTAGCTCAATGTATAAAGAGACAATGATCTACAAAGGTAAAAACCCTTAACCCTAACTCAAGGACAAACTAGCAAAGAATGATAGTAAACAAAGAATATCATATATGATGATAAGAACATAATGAAATCACTCAAACAAACCTTTCTAGTGATGATTTTCACAAGCACAATCAAATAAAGAAAAACGCCGCCAAACACAGGAAAAAGAAAGAAAACAAAATGACTTGAATTGGATGAGAAACTCAACTAAGGGTAAACGACCAAAACAAAACAAAATACTCCAATTAAATGAAGATATAAAATTGTACTAGTACTGTAGACAAAGTGCCAAAGAAAAATCTAAAAGAGATCCAATTCTTGAGGAAAAGAAACCCCATAAGCAAGCACAAGAAACGCCTCAAAAATACCCTTAAAACTTGGCAAATAGATGGACTAAAATCACAAGCAAGATCTGATCTTATAATATCAACAATGAATAACAATAATGAACATAGATCCAGAAGGCTTAAAACTGATTCAAAAAACCAGAGTTCAAACGAAAACAATAAAGGCTTAAGTAAGAACCCTAACACTCAAAAGAGAATAAATTAAAAACAAAAGATCAGATTTGAAAAAGAGTAAAACAAAGTCTGCACTCATAAAGATAAGGAAAGATCATTTATGAAATATCATATTGAGATTTAGAAAAAAATCCTAAAAACCTAATATTAAGCTATCTTCACTCTTACGGGGTCAATAACTGAGTTATATCTTCCCTTTGAGTAAAACTAGCACCAAGCGAAGAGAAAAATCATCACCCTATAAGCCCTTGCAAGTGAGTGATGATAGAAAAACGAATCTAAAAGAAAAATTCAAGTGATATCAAGCAATATCTAATATTGAATAGAGAAATAATAATCCAGAAAATGTGACAAACACTTAGAGAAGGAAAATCAAGCGCTAGAAAACCAAATTAATGACAAGGAGAAGTGATATAAAATATCATGGGTCATCTCCCTAGCATAGTTGCCAGATCTTCTTCAGGGAAATTTGACGTAAGAAATAAAGCTACTTTTAACCCAGTAGATCATAGAATTATCTACCCAATTATGTGTTGGGTTGTGCTATATTCTTTCCATAACTACGCCACACATGGGGGGGTCACACGGGGGCAATAACCCTCCCTGTACGTTGCGTTGGGCATTGTCAAGGGGTCACAGGGAGGGTAGTTGCCGCTCTTGTTGGGGGGTTTGTAGAGGGGGGAGGGTGATACCCCCCCTACATGGGTTTGGAGCAGTGCCTTGGGAAAAGAAAATTGAACCCTATATTAGGTGGGCGAACCTACATATGGTTTTGGGCATGATGGTTTTCTGTCCATGGTATTTTGTAGATCCAGACAAGGGAACTACAGTTATGTTCTAATCCAGGGTGAATGGATTGGGTTTTATGGATGCTTCAAAATGTATATATATGTATTGTAATATTGAAAGAAACATAATGAAAAATAAATCTGGTAGTCCTGGTTTTGGGATCCAGGGGAATATCTCTGTGTATATTTGTTTTATGTTTTATTCTCTCGCCACTGTTTATTTTTTGTTTTTATAATTCGTATGCAAGTAATTTTTTACGGGGTTAAAACCTACAATGTGAGTGTGTTATCCTAAGAATATCAAGAATTCAAATCCCATTGTTCCTATCCAAACAAACAAATACATTATACACCCATGATATGTTGCAAAGGAAGGTTGAAGGATTAATGCTTTTAATCCTTGCATGTTGGTGTATTCTATTGAGTCTGATGCCAAGAAAACCCTACCTCCAATTGAACATTGTGTTTCCTATTGTAATAAGAAGGACCTTGTACACATGCGAAAGAAAAAAAACCAAAAACATCCTTCCGCAGAGGGCTTATAAGTTCAAATAGAACACACAACAATATAAAATATGATTCAAATTGCATATACAGGAAAGGAACATATAGATTTATTGATAAAAAATGATGTTACAAGAAAAGTGTACCTTCCAACAAATGAGAGCTCCTCTCAAACTAAAAACATGACCTCCTCCTCTTAGTGTAATAAAGAATCTCAGTCACATAAGCACAAGATCTCAGATACAAGAGAGTATAGTTCTCTCAATATTTAGAACTCACCATCACTAACTAGCGTGACCCTTTAGAATCACTAGCATAAATAGGCTTAGAGGATTCTCTCAAAGGATGAACTTGGAAACTTGGGATGAAGAGAAGTTAGGAAGATTCTCTAATAATACACCCAAGACAACTCGAATCCATGATCCTCTAATCCGATCACATAGGAAAACAAATATTATAGAAGCTCAACCATCGTCATTGGGAAAAAACAGTGAAATGGAGGTTTTCACTAGGATGACAAGGGTTCACAACAAAGACAAGTCTCTTCATCCTCATTAGCACTTTATCCTAGCAAATATGTATAAAAATAACTAAAAACAATGGCCAAGCACCAATAAAAAGGTCATCAGTATGAAGGCTCATGAAGGAGTAAATTAAGCTCATAACTCTAAATGACTTAGTGAGACTGAATTTGGCTAATTGGTCACTTATAACATTAGCTAGGTATTGAAGGAAATGAAACCCAACAAAGGATTTTTTTGCTAGTGATAAAGACGTTAAAAAACATAAAATGGTCTCATCTATTCAAATTCGTCATTTCATAACCTAGTAGACAACAAATCATAGAAATAATTTACTTTGGCATTTCAGGAAAAAAATTGGATGAATAGGGTGGGTAATTAATGAGAAAATAGGACTCAAGGAAGGTAGAATTTTCTTTAGGGGTTAGCTCATTTTATAATTGACTCAACATATATTTATTTACTGATTGGACTTGGTTAAGCGTTACGATATTCAACATTTGCAAAAATTGACTAAGAGTTGACATAGAATATGATTATTCCACTTTTTGACACAATAGTTTGCTTGCGTAGGAGGTATTTCTTTGGGCACCATCACACAAATTACATATATGGGTGACTTGGAGGCATGATAAATTTGGATACATAAGAGTCTGTCAGACCAGGCAGTAACTCCTCAAAACAAATCAATTCATATTATTCCTTCAGGTTGGTCTTTATCATATACATGAGGGAGAATGTTCACTTCATCTCCCGATGACTGTTCAGGTCTCTTATTATTTATTTACATTGATTTTATTTATTCACCCAATCCTGATGATTAGGTGTCAACATTCCCCCCCTTAATATGAAGGGATTTTGGTGAGTCCAAGCATCATTCTGAAGCATTCAAGTCTTTCTCTTCCAAGTGTTTTGGTGAAGATGTTGGCAATTTTCTTATTAGTGGAACAATGATGGAGATGGATTGTTTTGGCCTCAACATGATGTCGAATTAGATGATATTTGGTATTGATGTGATTCATTCAATCATGGCACTTTGGGTTCTTGGCCAAATTTATTGCAGAGGTATTGCCAATCATGAGTGGAGTTGATTGTACTTGTTTTACCTGCAAATCTTCAAGAATTTTCCTGAGCCACACAATTTCTTTTGTTGCTTCAGCTACTGCCATGTATTATGCTTCTGTTGTGGAATCTACTAGAACTGATTGTTTGCATGATCTCCAAGAGATAGCTCCTGATCCAAGACTCATAGCATATCCTGAAGTAGATACCCCAGTTTCTTTGTCTCCATCGAAGTCTGAATCAGAGTATCCAATCAAGCTGAAGTCATCCACCTGTGTATACTTGATTCCAAAGTCTTGAGTTCCCTTCAAGTACCTTAGAACTCTTTTTGTAGCAGACCAATGTCCCTCTCAAGGCTTTTGCATAAACATGGAGAGGATTCCAACAACAAACGAATTGTCTGGTCTGGTAGTAGTTAGGTAGTTGAGACTTCCTACAAGCTGTCTATACTTTGTTGCATCCTCAAATTCTTTTCCTTCAATAGATGTGAGCTTTAAGTTTTGTTCCATTGGAGTAGTAAGAGGATTGCATTATGTCATGCCAAACCCGTTCAACAGATCTCCAATGTATTTCTTTTGAGAAAAAAATATGGACTTCGGATGTTGGGTTACTTCAATACCAAGATTGTAATGAACATAGCCCAAATCAGTCATTTCAAAACTTTTCCCCAATTCCTTCTTTATGGATGCAATGTAGCTTTCATTGTTCCATGTCATAAAAAGATCATCTACATATACCACAAGATATACAACTGTTTTGCCAAGTTTCTTGACAAATAAAGTTGCATCATCAAGATAATAATGTTTGAAATTAAGATTCAGAAGATTCTCAGTCAGTTTTTCATATCAAGCTCGCAGTGCTCGTTTGAGGCCATACAAGGACTTCACAAGTTTTCATACTTTCTGTTCATGTCCTTTCACAGAAAATCCTTCAGGCTGGGACATAAAAACATTCTCTTTTAGATCTCCATTCAAGAAAGCAATTTTTACATCCATTTGATGGACTTTCCAACCATTCTGAGTTGCTAGGGCAAAGAGTGTCTGGATAGTAGCCCATTTTGTTGTGCGGAAAAAAGTCTCCTAATAATTAATCCCTTCCTTCTGTGCAAAACCTTTTGCCACAAGCCTAGCTTTGTGCTTGTCAAGTGAGCCATGAGCTTTATACTTGTTCTTGTAGACCCACTTGCAGCCAATTGGTTTGGTTCCTAATGGAGGATCAACCAACTTCCAAGTGTCGTTCTTTATGAGGGCATCACTCCTTTTGCATTGCTTCTTTCCATTCATCATGAGAAGAATCTTCTTTGAAGGAAGTTGGTTCAAACTTTGTAGACAAGTTCAATTCACAATCATAAGAAACATCCATATCAATAGGTGAATTAGAGTCATCTACATCTCCTCCATTTTGTTAGTTTGAATTTCTAGTTCCTGTCTTTCCAACCTCATCAGGATGAACACTTTCAATTGTCTTTGTCAACCACTTTGGGGGACCTTTCTCAGATGGTCCAGGTTTGCTCGGTTGATTGTGTTGGGACTGAATCAAGATTGAGTCTCCCAATTCTATCAATCACGTCACTTAAAGCATCATCCGTTTTTGCAGTTTCATGCAGGGGAGAGTGTTCTTCAGAAGAATATTCCATAGGTTGATCTAGTATAGGAATCCCCCCTTCAAGATGTGGAATCTGATTATCAAATTCCTGAAATGATTTTGATTTTGCAAATCTATCCAAGCGATCAAGTTGTCGCTCAACAACATTGTCAATTTTGGATGATTCAAGAAAAATTACATCTCTAGATACAACAAAGTTTTTATTGACTTCATCATAGAGACGGTATGCTTTGGAGGTGTTTGAATACCCCAGGAAGATACACTTATGACTTCTAGCACCAAGTTTGTTTCTATGTCCCTTTGGTATCAAGGCATAACAGGTGGAACCAAATACCCTGAGATGCTTTACCAAAGGAACATGTCCATACCACATTTCATATGGAGTCTTGTTTCTAATAGCATTATATGGACATCTATTCTTTATATATGCAGCACATAGAACAGCATCAACCCAAAACATTATCTTTACATTTTTGAAAAAAAGCATGGATCGTACCATATTCAAAATTGTTCTGTTCATTCTTTCAGCTACACCATTCTGTTGGGGATTATAAGGCACAGTTGTTTGATGTTTTGATCCCATGTTGGCGAAGATATTGTTCAAATTCATTTGATGTATATTCTTTTCCATTATCAGTGCGAATAGACCCAATATGAGATTGTGCATCATTTTCAATCCATTTATGAAAATTCTTGAATGTTATGAAAGCATCAGATTTGTTCTTCAATAAATAAACCCAACACATTCTGGTGTAGTCATCAATAAATGTCATGATATATTTATTTCCATTTGCAGAAGAAACAGGCATTGGACCACATAAATCTGAATGAATAGGTTCAAGCTTCCTATGTGCTCTTGAATGTGAATCATGAAAAGACTGTTTGCTATGCTTTCCTAGAATGCAAGCATCACATTGCTTAAATTTCCTAGGAATTGTAGGCAAACTAGCAACACCATTTTTCTTCAACAAGCGGAGGTTGTCATAGTTCAAATGTCCAAGTATAGCATGCCATAATAAACTTGATGGAAGTGTACCTTCTTCATGATGAGAATTGTATGAGAAATGTTGTGCACGAGTAGAGTTATGTTGCAGCTTGAGAAGCCTTTCTTCTTCTATTCCCCTCATGACAAGTCAGTGGTCAGATGCTTTTCTCACCTCAAACTTGCCATCAAACATATGAATGGAGTGACCTTGTTGGCAAATGTGGAAAAAGGACAACAAGTTTCTCTTCAGCTATGGGAGATAGAGAACATGATGTAGAAGAAAGTTTGGAAGACCAAGCAATTGAAGCCTGATTGTGCCAAGCCCTGATGGCTTGATTTTTGATTGGTCTGCAAAGTATACTGCTCCATCAACATTGTATTTAAACTCTTCAAAAAAATATTTTCTATGAGTCATGTGGCAGGTTGCTCCTGAATCAGGTAACCAATCATTTTCCCAAGAAGCAAGTGAAGCATTAAATAAATCTTCATTTACCCCAATATTACATTATGCCACAACATAGTGAGCAGCTTCAGGTGATTTACCTTTGTCTGTATCATCAATTTTACCTTTCTATTGGTTTCTTTGTTTCTCAATTTTGTCCCATGGTAACTTTCATGTAGAGGCATCATGTGATCCATTTCTTTTGCAGCGTATGCAATGCAAATCTGCCTTTTCTGCTTGAGAGTGTCTACCACCCCTGCCTCTGAAATATTTCCCTCTTCCTCTTCAACCACCTCCTCCTCTGGAAGAATCTTGAGTGGGATTCTTTTCTTTATGAGCAAGGCACACAACCTGTTTAGAAGATTCAAGGGTTGTCTTCTTTCCAAAATCTTTCTCTCTTTCAACAAACTTTTTCACAAGAGAGTCAAAGGTGATATCTTTGAGATTTCCATTTTCTTGCAATGACTCAAGATAATTGGAGTAAATAGGATAAAGTGCCTTGAGAAAAGCGATAAGAGGAATATCAAATTCAACCTTAGTGGATTTGATATCATGCATTATAGATTTTACTTCAGATGCAGGAGCAAGAGGATCATTATTTTGCAATTCAAGAGTGAAGAGTTTAATCATGAGTTGAACAACTTCAAGTGCAAAATGTGAGTCATAGAGTTCTTTCAACTTTTGTAAGGCTTCAAAAGCAATATAAAATGGAGAAATATGGTGACTCACCTCTTCATTTACAGATTTTGCAATTAATGCATAAGCTTTGTTGTTCTTGTTTTCTCAAATGGCAAGCTCTTTCTCTAAGGTAGGTTGTTCTAGCTCTTTGTCTCCATCTCCAACACACACTCCTTTCCACAACTCATTGAAAATGAGGGTGTGTTTTATCATGCGGGACCACTCAGGATAGTTCTCCTTTCTAGTGAGAATTATTCCCACAATGGATATGGTTGAATGCATTATAAAATCTTGTACTGTAAAAAACTGTATACTGTAAAAAAAATATACTTCTGCTACCAATATATGAAACATTTTCACTTCTGGTGTTAAAGAAAAACTGCACTATAATGGCCATATTTTGAAAAAAATGCAATTCTATTAGCAGTATGATAGAGGTGTTGTTGCAAAATTATTACTTGCAGAGCAAAAAGTGATCCATCGCACTTAGAGTGGCATGCAAGTAGAATCAACTGCATTAAATCATATAAAACAACAAGTAATTGTTCAGTGCATTTGTATGGAAGGGCATACTGGAGCATCGTACTAGAGAAACTACAACGTGAAGAATGTGAAGGGATATTGTGAAAATGAAATGTTGCTCTGCGACAAATGTGACAGAGGTTACCACATGTATTTTTTCCAAATTGTAAGACTGATCCCCTCAAAGAATTCCCTGTTGTGCAGACCAAAAATGTTTTCTTATTTCACATTTAGAGGTCTTCCTAGCAGCACACACATCCCTCCTTGAGTCGAGAAAAATGAAAAGGTGTTCTACAAGTCTGATTGTTTTGAAGAAAAGAGATGGTTATTTCCCTTACCACCTAGAAACGATCAGGCTAGCGTGTATTGTATTGGGAGCATCATATCTCCAACAGCATGGAATGAGCATATCTCCAACAGTGTGGAATGAGCAACTGTTCAACACTCAGGGGAATACGATGCTCAGTTATGTAGCAACACAATTATGCAATGGGCGCAGAACAATTATGTAGCAATACAATTATGCAGTGATTATAAAAATACCACATGGACAGTATGATAGAGAGGCCAGAGAATGCAGACAATAGAGGGATAGAATATGGCAAAAAACTGATACAAGGAGTTACAACACAAAAGCTAATTTTGGGAGCTGGCTCTAATACCATGTCAGACCAGGCAATAACTCCTCAAAACAAATCAATTCATATTACTCCTTCAAGTTGGTACTTATTATATACATGAGGGAGAGTGTTCACTTCATCTCTCGATGATTGTTCAGATCTCTTATTATTTATTTACATTGATTTTATTTATTCACCCAATCCTAATGATTAGGTGTCAACAGAGTCTATATATATATAATATATATATATATAGGATATATATATATATATATATGTATATGTTATGTATATGTATATGTATATGTATATGTATATGTATATGTATATGTATATGTATATGTAGTATGTATGTATATACATACATACATACATACATACATACATATATATCTATCTATATATAATATATATATATATATATATATATATCTATATCTATATATATATATATATATATATATATATATATATATATATATATAATATATATATATAATATATATATATATAAGCATTGATATGCACATTCTCTTAGCTCAAGTAGGAAAAATTCACATTGGGTTTCATGGGCATCAACTTCTCTGTCAATTAATGGAAATTGATTGAGATTTATAGAAGTTTCTATAGAGGATTTATCTATTTTGACCTTGATTTTCAACTACAAAGTATGAATCCAATAAAATATAGCAACTGAAATTCCCCATAGTGGCTAGAGGATGAAATTCAAGAATACAGTGCATAATGGAACTTCTGTAATTATTCTCTATGCTTTGATGCTGCATGAAAAATAGAAACCTACCCTTTTTCCTTGCGTTATACTTCTTTTCAACTACTTGAAGAAACTTTTCTTCATTTTATTTTTGAATCATTTATTAATCATTTGCCAGTGTGGTGATGTGGCCCAAGTCTCGCAGTTATGTGATAAAGGCAAGGGGGAGGGGTTTATACTTCAATAGTCACCATATCGTAGAAGTAGTTTCACTAGCCAAAACAAGTTAGATCCCCTCCCCCCCCCCCCCCCCACCCCAACACCCTTCATTCATGTTCAAGAGGTCGTGGTGGGGCCCGAGATAGATATTCTGCCATTGATCTCGATTAAGTGGCTCGACATTCTTTGGAAAGTGTACAATTTTTATTTTGGAGTCGACAATTTATTACAACAACGAAAATTTAAACTTTATAAAGAATATAACAAAATTTAAAACATTTTTTTAATTAAACATTTACAAAAAACTTTCAATTTTATAAAATAATGTTACAACATCCCCAAAGGAACGAACATTAAATATTCCATATTGTTTTAAGAAAATATTTAGGGGAAGTCGGACTGTAGAAGAGATGGAGAGGCGTTTTTTGGAGTACCAACTTTAGAAGGGTGAGTTGACCCACTATGTTAAGAAAATGAATGGTCCATTTTAATGAGAAGATCCTCCCAAGGGGGATTATGGAGGGAATTTCAAAAAACCAAAGCACTCAAATATTTGGATGGAAGGGAACTTTGTTGAAATCCAAGAATTCTAACAATGTTAATTTGAATATAAATTTGTGTATTGGACAAGAATATATGTGACTTACCTTAATTCATCATAGGTTTGCAATAAAATATGCTAATACTTTTTTGAATTACTAAGCTTATCAAACTATTGGTACTCCCATGAGGATGATTACTAAATTTCCTCTAGGATGATTCGTTACAAGACACGTTCCATTTCCTCAATCAAATTTTTCTAGTACTTAAAAATGCCTATAAATTCATCCTTATTCCATTGTTGGAGGTAAGAGTTGAGATATTTAACCTTTAATGGAAATTATACATAGAAAATCCTATATTCACAACTCCACTCCACAATTTAGCTAGGTTTTGCTAGAGAGATGGGTGAAACTTAGTCCTACGATCATTAGGGATTTTAAAATGATAAACTAATCCATCCTCAAAGCTACATGTCATATACCTAGCCCCTTAATGCCTAATTAAGGCTACAAGGTATCGATACTCGACCTCCTATGTTACCTTAAGGAAGTGGATTTGTCTAAAAATCTCTTCAACCAAATTAAAGTTAATTTATGACTCCACAATTTTATTCTTCTCATTGAATTCTCTATAATGATATAAATTTCATCTCATTCTAAGCTCTAAGAAAAGAAATTATTCCCATTTTAAACTATTCCCTCCAATTTCCATGTCAACATTCATACCATGCCATGTGGCAAACATATGGAAGTCCTCGTCCATGTTCCATCAACTCATATGGTCACATCCTTATCCATATCACATTAGTTTCCACCTCAAAACGATTATTCATTATAATCCACATAACTCATGCCATGACATCTTGCCACATTGACAAGCCACATCAACACCATGTTAGCATGCTACATCAACGTGTCATGAAAAATTCCATGTCTAAACCTTATTAGCGTTTATCATTATTTGGAAAAATTCCTAATAACTAGTTTCTCAAAGTACGATACCTGAATTATTGGTACTCGATAACATGAGGTCTAGATAGCATGAGGTATGATAAGTTGAAGTCTCCAAACATGACTAGTGATTTTTCATATGTTGGGACCCACCTTTCCATCTACTAACACTTCTAGATCTATAAATATCATGGGTTGGCAATGGACGTGACTTAACGTATCACCTAACACTCAATCACTTATTGGATGAGTCCCTGATATCTTGTCACTTAAAAGCTCCCAAACCTTCCATCTCCATAAACTAACACATATGTTGGGTTCTATCATTATTACAGCTTAGCACTAGTTTCTATTTGGAGTTTTTCCTAACAACCAAAACTCAATAGAATCAATGTCCAATATATTGTATTTGATTGATAGGAATATCTCTGACAAGTTCACAACCATTGTTGGGATCCATCAGTATCAAGGTTTCACTTTTGTTGCTTATTTGAAGTATTCCATAACATTGATGAAGGAATAAGGTGGTCAAAATAAGGAGTCAAAATAAGGCCATGCTATCCGACATCAATCCTTTCAAGAGACTTCAACCAAATCAAAAGTTATTCAGTGAACTCTAAAAGACTTTACCTCAAATGTTCTGTGAAGGCTCTTTTCCATGGGCCTACACTTTTCAACTAAGTAATTTATGCTTATATTTGATTCCACATCATCAAAAATATCTTCTAATCACTTTAGAAAACTCAAAGCTCCTCTAACCTATCTAGAGAAAACCAAGCTCCCTTAGTTGAGACTCACTAAGATTCCTTTCACAACCAACCAACGATCCTAGCTATATACGATACTAAAGGGTTAACTTTGCATGTCTTCTAAGTCATAATTTCTTAGTTCATAAAGTTACATAAAAACAATATACCTCTAAAAATAACTAGGACTAAAATATACTACTCTTATTCTATTGAAAACACATCATAAAATAACATTAAGATCAATCAAGCAGGCATGTGAATACTATAGAACCATTACACCCATATTTACCATTTCATATCATAAATAGTAATTAGATAAATTATAACATCCATTCAATATAAAAGCACATAAATATACACATTTCATTAATCAACGTTTCTTTATATTGAACATGGTATATATTAGAGGTTTGAAATCCACAACTGTACTTATTTGATCAATATCGGTAGCCATCTACAACTGATGAAGGGTGACCCATGTTCCAACCCACCATAGGATCAACCACCCTCAAGGTAGACCAAGAGGCCATGATGTAAGTTCTCACTTAACATTATAAGGTGGAGTCATGAATGACATTCTCCTTCATCAAATCAAGCGCATTAGTTCCTTTTGAAATCACACTAATCCCAAAGTACTTCCAAATGTTTTAGGTGGTTTCTTATCTCTATACATAAACAATTCCCAGGGAAATTATCTCTCAAGCTATCAATGGTTTAAGGATTAATTTCATTCTTCTTCTTCTCTCTCCCTCCTCTTTCTCCTTATTTTTTCTCCCCTTGTCCTCTTCTCCTCCTCTTACTCCATTCTCCATATGTTATTTCCCCCATACTCTCTTATTATGATCAATCCCATTCCCATATTCTCAATTGTTCTCTCCCCCCCCCCCTTGCCCACCTCATCCTTCTCCCTTCCTAAACTTCTTCCCCTTCCAACCCCCATCCCAAGCCCCCTCCCCATTTTCTCTCTTTTCCTAGTACCCTGGTTACTTTTCTAGGTTTCTTGCTTAGGTCATTTTCTCATTAAGGTTCAGTCACTTAAATAAATCATTATATATATAGTTAACAATGTTATTTAATAATATAATATATAACAATATATATACATTTATTATGGGGATTTAAGTCATAAAAAAAAACAAACAAACAAACAAAAAAACTCCATCCATGACTCTTAATAATACACACTTGTATCTATTAATTATAATTAAAGTATTGATTAATTAGATACGTATATTATTATAACCATTGCATTAATTTAACAAACATTTAATATTAATATTAGCATGCATTAATCTAATTACTCTTGTGTATTAATAATCATATACCCTTAATCATTATGAATATTTCAATATTTTTTTGTCTCTAGTTGGCCTTAGGTTTTCTTGTTTATGTTATTCTTGATGGCTTCTCTACTATTAATTCCACCTTTTCTTGTCTTCTTTTCTCATGTTTTGACAATGGAATAGTTAGTTGTTAGGTCCCTATACTACTAGTGTAACCCCTTATTGTTATTAGTATAACCCCCTTATTATATTGTTGTGCCCATGTAATCCCCATATTGTTATTATTGTGCCCCATAGAAGCCCACTATTGTTATTATTGTGCCCTTAAATTATTAGTTTTATGTCGGCTCTGATTATATTATGACCCCTTAGACTCCTATATATAGAAAGAAGGTCTTGTCATTTGTATCATCCAAGAATTGTTAATTTTTTTAATGTAAAGGAGGTTTCCCCCTCGAAGAGGCTGAATTCTAAGGCATTTATATCTCTTTTCTATCTTTTTGTAGGCTAGTTTCACAACATCTCGTATCATAGCTTTGGATTCTAGGGTTTTGTTGCTCCAAACAGGCCTTTGTGGAATTTTCACTATAAATTTTTTCTGCGATGTTTCAAATGATAAAATAAAAACCCATTTGAGAAGAAATTTTTCTAAACCTCAGGTCGGAATTTCAGATCTTGTCTCGCTATATTTTCGGATATATGATCTGAGGAAGTTAGGGTTTTTGCAAGCTCCAGAATTCCATCTCAAACAGGTCATCGTGGAATTTTCACTATAATTTGTTTTCTATGAAGTTTTAGATTCTAAAATTAAAACCATTTGACATAAAAACTTGGTGAAGCTTGGGCCCGAATTTTAGATCTTGTTTTCCTACATTTTTGGCGATACAGTCCAAGACATTTAGGGTTTCTGCAGGTCCCCGAATTACATCCCAAATAGGCAACCTTGGGAAAATCGTCCTAAATTTCTCTTTGAGCATCAGATTGAAATTCCATAAGAAGTTACAGAAAGAGGATGGGCTGTAGCTTTCTGTGTATTGATTTTAGGTCCTAAGGTTCAAATAGTGACACGTGACTCTTCGTACAAGTTAGTTCTACTAAACTAGTCTATAATCAGGCCATTGTGGGAGATTTGACATAACTCTTCCTTTCAAAATCGAATATTGATCAGACTTACAGGGTTAGAAAGAGGACTCAAAGGCCTACTACAGAATGCAATTTCAGAACATGGAGATCTGAAATTATAGAGTTACAGTCGTTTAAAGATAGAGCTCCTAAAATCAAGAAAATGTGATATGAGGAAGTTTGATGGAAAGGATCCGGTAAATTGGATACTACAGATGGAGAAATATTTTGATCTACATGAGGTGAAACTATTAAAAAAGGTACGTATTACATATTCCTATTTAGAACCAGATCAATTTTTATGGTATAAAGGGCTTTGTTCTCATAAACCACTTGTTACGTGGTCAATTTTCACGGAGGAAATGATAGCACATTATGAGGATACAAAGAGAAACACATTCTTTAGCCAATTGATAAATCTCAAACAAAAGTGCTCAATGACAGAGCAAATTGAGGAATTTCAAAAATTGAATACAAGGGAAAATGATATTCCAAAGAAGCAGAGGATTGATGTCTCCATAGGAACTTTAAAGGGTAATATTGAATGTGAGGTTCATGTTTGGGAACCTGATTAATTGGAGAATGCATTTAGGTTGTAAAGAAAAGTGGAAAGCAAAATTATGGAAACAAGGAAGTATACCCCTCACAACTATAAAGATGGAAGTGTTGTTTCTCCTAGCCTTCCACAACCTACAAGGTTGATACCACAACAACTGGAAGAGAAAAGAGCAAAAGGGCTTTGTTACAATTATGATAACAAATACATTAAAGGTCATAAGTGTGTTGAGAAGAAATTATTTTACATTGATTGTGGAGAGGAGGAAGAAAAGGATCAAGAAACATCAAAAAAGAGTATATACACTAGGAACCAACCCTAGAGAAAGAAGAAATGAATTCAACCATATCTTGTAAAGCATTGGAAAGAATTACTACTCCTCAAACTCTTAAGATAGGACATATCAAGAAGAAAAAGGTTCAAGAAGTCAAAGATCACATCAAGAAAGAAGAAATGAATCCGACCATATCTTGTAATGCAATGGACATAATTACCACTCCTTAAACTATTAATATAGAAGGACATATCAAGAATAAAAATGTTCAAGAAGTGAAAGATCACATAGAGCATCAAGAAATGAATCCAACCATATCTTGTAATGCATTTGAAGAAATTACCACTCCTCAAACTCTCAATATAGAAGGAAATCTCAAGAAGAAAAAGATTCAAGTAGTGAAATATCACATCGAGCATCAACAACAAGTTCTCCAACTTTTAAAGGAGAACGCCACTTTGGTGCAGAATCGAATGAAACAACAGGCATATCAACATTGCAATGAAAGAAGTTTTGATGTAGGTGATTTGGTATTTTTATGGTTACATACATACAAACAAATGTCTCTCAAGAAATATATTTATGAGAAGGAAATGTTGGCAATACTGCACGCACTTAAGAAATGGAAACCTTACCTAATGGGAAGACACTTCAAGGTAAAAACATATCATGATAGTATTAAATACTTTTTAGAACAAATATTATCCTTTGAAGAGAAAAAAAATGGGTCACAAAGATGTTGGGTTATGACTTTGAAATCATCTACAAAAAAGGGAAGCAAAATGTTGTGGCCGATGCACCCTCAAGAAAGGATGAGGATGTGGAAGCATTGTTGTGTGCCATTTTTATTATCCAACTAGA
>APFE030775392.1:0-11734 GCA_000404065.3 Pinus taeda
TCTTATCTATGAGGTCAGACACAAGGATGATGGCGGAGTTGTGCTGTACAACCACCTAAGCATTGGTAACCTTTTTCTCACTTATCACCTGCAAAGCGTGGTGATCGCAGGCCCAAAGCTTGACGATCACACCATCCTGTAAAAGGCAAAGCACTTCACTAGGAAGTTTTGATAGATTAAGTCCCATGCCCTTAAGGGTGCTGAAAGCGGTCTATCAGCGTCAGTCGCTATCATCAAGGCTCCATCTGGTAGCACTATGGCTCGGGGGTCCCTAGCACGCAACATCTCCGTGGCTTCTGAGGTGCTAATGGCCGCATTGGTGGGTGCCATGCTAGTCTGCATGTGTGAGGTGTGGATTCGTAGCTTGCACAAACCCATTCGAATAACGCCTAACGCCTGCTGCTGTTGCTGCTTGAACTGCTGTAGTAGTTCTGCGATGGCATCCCGCACCGTATCCCCTATATCATTCAGATCCCCATTGATCAGGGTGATCAAATCCAAAGACGTCTTGCTCATTTTGGACTTCTTTCGCAGCCCTATATTTATGGACTCTTGGTGCACTTGATATGGAATAGAGTCGTTTCCAGGTCTGCTCCTCCCTACTCTGTCGGTTCATCCGCTTTTTCCTTTGTCTCTAGTGAGGGTGATTTCTCTTTTCCAGAGCCGCTCTCCTCTTCTCCTACCTATCCTGCCTATCCTCCTGCCTCCTATGAGACATCATGCTCTACCTTAGCCTTAGCATTGGCCTCCTTTCTACATTTTTCAGCCAACTACTCCATCTTCAGCTTTGCTTCTTCCTTCTTTCGCTGCATGGTAGTCTTGCTAGATCCTGTAGTCAAGTCCGAGGCTGTGCACCATTCTGCTGGCCAGCTGTCAAGGACCACTTCAATCACATCATTGTGACAAATTAGGGCAAGTCATGCCACTTCTTCTCGGGGTCCTTCTACGCCCTTATTGATACGTGGTGGAAATCAACCTTGAATTCCGCAGACTCCTGCAATATGTCAAAGTTGGTAGGTGAGAAATGTGACTTGTGGTTGATGGCCATGTGCACGCTCATCTCCATCAGGGTCCATAAGATCTTGCTGTCCTTTACTCGGTGAGGATCCTTGGTCATCCACAACGAAGCACACTTCGGGGCCTCTGGTAGGTCCAACACGATGGAAGGGCACTGATTGTCTTCAGGTAGCTCCCATGCTACCAGCACTATGGACAACAAGATCCATGCATGGTGAAATGTCTTGCTAAGATCCTATGCCTCATGGTAGTTCATGAGGAACTCACCGCAGAGGTAGCATGCCCAATTAAATTGAACACCTTCCGCGTATTAGGCTGCCAAAGCTACAACTTCTTCGAGCACTTCGTCTACATGACACTTCCACATGACCTTTCCTGCTAAGAGTTGTGTGGCTAATTTGACCACCAGGCCACAGATGCTTGAGATGGCATAGCCGCGTGGCTTCTTCACTAACTTGAACTTTTCCTTCATGGCCTCTGCAAGGACATGTTCACCAGTCTCTTTTCCAAACTCCATGGCTGGATTTTCCCTTGTCTATGGCAGTCTTGTGATCCTATGGATCAGTCTATCAGTTATGGGTATTAGCTCCTCCAGCCACAAACACCCATCATGCACCAAGCATAGTAACTACTTGATTACCACCATTGTGATGGGCGCGTGGTTATAATGTGGCACCCATAGCAGGTTGAGCAGTCCTGCTTTATCCATGATTCTCAGCCACTTCCGCAGCTCCAACGCAGTTACGCCAGTGGTTTTGTGGAACACATAGTGCATGAGTTGATCTGTTGCTAGGCGAGGAAACCAATTTGTGTCTGCTAAATCCAAGTATTCTAATTTCAAAAGGGGAACACACCCCAAGCGCGGTCCTTCAAACATAATCTGGTTTGGTAAGAGGGGTGTATGCAGGGTGACCTTACTCTCATCAATGTCTTTGGGCACCTTGGTCTTCCCTTACGTAGAGGAATGTACTCAGGTAGCTTAGTGATGGGGTCAGAGCCCACAATTTCGACATCTTCCGTTTCCATCCCAACATCCTCATCATCCATTAGGATATCCTCAAACTCCTCTTCTTCTAGCTCTAGGTAATTTTCTTGCCCTTTTCCTGTGCAATGGGATTAACCTTATGGGGGTGTTTCCTAGGAGATGCACACATAGCTGCGATGGCGAGGCTTGCTTTCCCTTCTTGATCTTGGGACCCTCCATGGTTAGGGTAGGCCTTTGCCTAGACATCCATGTAGACTTTGGTACTTCCGCTAGTATTTCTGCTGATGCTCCCTCCGGGGTAGCTCCTTTTGCTGCCATAGCCACCTCTGGGACAACTCCCTCACCTGTCGTTGCTTCTATGCTCATAGTTTCAGTGGGCATCGACATAATGCTACATAATAACTCCTGATTCACCTATGGAAATGTCTCAAACACAAAACTTGCTAGCAAAAACTCGAAGGTTGCACAGTTCATGTACACCTGAGAGCTCAACAACTTAATTCTCAAAATGCCAAGTGTTTTTCGCTGGGCAGCCACCTGTAATTTATAAGCACTTTCAAATTCAAATCCAACCCTTCCCCCAAAAATTGGTTCATTAATGCTATATTTGTAGTATATTTTCAAAGATTCGATCCAGAAAGTTCGACTTAAATGCCGCCCCCCGCTCCATTTGGCCATTTTTTCATCGTCAAATCATGAAAAGTGACTTTAACGATCACTTTTCGGCTGCTCTGCACAGTTTCTTCCTTGGTAGTGTAGCCCCCTACACACTTCTATGGGCATTGTGACATATATTCATTCCGCATAGTTCCTTGATTGCACAGCTCTTCGATCCGGGTAGTGTAGTTTATAGTCCCGTGCTTCCTTTCAGCTGCCTGGAGCACTAAGACTGTGCTTCCCTCATATAGTCATCTATCCAGATCACCGATATATGGCTTCAATCAGCTGCCATTCACCTTTCTTGGGAAGGGTTCTCCATTCAATTTGACCAACTATACTGTTCCACCATCGGTAATATCATTGATGACATATGGTCCTAGCCAGTGCATCCTAAATGTCCCTAGTGCGCAATTTGATGTGCCGATCGTGCCATGCCTTTTCATGCTCCTTTTGAACTTGTTGATGAAATCCAGCTAGAAATCGGTCCTCCTCAAGCTCTGCTAGCTGCACAAGCCTATCTTCCAAGGCTCCACATCTGCCATTCCTATGAGTGCCACTATGCGCAAACTAGGTACAATGTATTCCATTGGCATCACAGCTTCTAGGCCATACATGAGTCTAAAAGATGTTTTCCCAATCATCTTCTTGCAAGTCATTCTGTAGGCCCATAACACCGCTGGTACGTGCACATCCCAGTCACTTCTCTGAGCATTGTAGACCTTCGTCAGTGCGTTATCCAGTATCTTATTGAATGATTCCATCATCCCATTGGCCTGCGGGTGATAAGGCATGCTCTTCTGATGATACACCTGAAATTCTTCTGTCAATGCGCTGATTGTTTCATTAAGAAAGTACATACCGCAATCGATCATCAAGATCTTTGGATAACCAAATATTATTAATATGTATTCAAAAATAAACTTCACTACTGTCACACCTATATAGTCCTTCATAGGCTACGCCTCTACCCACCTAGTCAAGCACTCAGTTGTAGTGATGATGTACCAGGCACCTGTCTTCTTTCCCAGAGGCTAAATCAGGCCCATAAAGTCGATCACTCATTTCTTGAATGGTTAAATGTCACTTGCGACATCAAAGGTAGTTCATCCCTCTACGATGGCCTACTAGTCCTTTGACATGCATCACAAGCCCTACAATATGCTTTTGAATCCTTATGTAGAGTTGGCCACGAATAACCGAGCACACAGAACCTTCTGCACTGTTGCTTTTCTTGCATAATGTTCTCCTGCAGCTCGTCCATGAGCCTCTGCGAAAAATTCTGCTTCGTTCAGAGTCAGGTACATAATGTCGCAATATTTTGTTTGACCCCATTTTGCACAAGTGCCCTGCAATGACGGAGAAGTTTTCCACGCGTACTACTAACTCCTTGTTCTACTGGCTTGTATAATCTTCTGGGGTAGTTCCGGTCATTAGGAAATGTACAATATCTTCAAAGTTACTATCTGTAATGCGCACTATATGTACAACTCTTCCTCTAAATTAGTAGGTTCCTCTCTCGTTTCAATGTGCGACAGATGATCAAGTCTCCCATTCAATCATCCTAGCTTCACAATAACTTCAAAGTCATACTTCTGGAACAACAACAACCATATGTAGATCTCCCCCCCCAACACAAGCTTATTGACCAGGTTTTTCAACACAAAATGATCCTTATACATCTTAAAATGTCCACCCAGCAAATAGTGCCTGAACTTTTGGAGCGTGTATATCATAACTAGTCCTTCACGCTCTGTAGTGGAATAGTTCTTCTCATCCTTAGACAACTTCTTGCTTGAGAATGCTACAGGATGGTCCACTTCCCCCTCACCTACTTGTGTCAACATGACCCCCAACGCAATACGTGAAGCATGCACGTGCACATGAAACTCCTTCTTCTAGTCTGGGAAGACTAGGATTGGCATGGTGACCATTTTCTCTTTCAGCATGTTCAAGCTCTTCTGGCATTCATCACTCCAGCAGAACATAACATCCTTTTTCAACAACTTCACCATGGGCGCAGTGATATAGTCATAGCTCTTGATGAACTCCCTCTAGTATCTGGTATGCCCTAGAGTTGCACACAACTGTTTCACATTCCTTGGTGCCTCCAAGTTGATTATCACCACGATCTTCGCGGGGTCTACCATCAATCCTTGTCTGCATACCACATGACCTAGCAGGATCCCAAAGGGGGAAAAAACAAACACTTCTTCATATTGAGCGCAATCTGGTATCTCTGACATGTATCTAACATCAAGCGCAGACTTACCACATGATGCTTGACTAATCCAAACATTGTCCAATCATCAAAGTATACCTCCAAAAGCTTATGAATCAATTCTTTGAATGTCGCAATGACTATTGGTGAAAATATTGTTGGCACATTCTTCAGCCCAAAAGGTATTACAGTGTACTGAAAACATCCCCATTCAATCACAAAGGTCGTCTTGCTTCTATCTTCAGGCACGATTTTGATCTGATGGTACCCAAAGAACCCATCAGTGAAAGAGTATGCTTCTTGGCCATGTACATTATCCAAGACCTCGTCAGTGAACAGGGTCGGGAAGGTATCATGTACGCAAGCATCATTCAACTTCCAGAGATCCACACATATCCTTATTTCTTCTTTCTATTTCTTTTCCAGAACCACTATTGGGATTACCCAATTAGATTCTTCCATTGGTTCAATAATTCCTGCCATGAGCATCTTATCTAACTTAGCATGAACTCTTTCCTTGTCCTTAGGGTTAAGGTGGTAAGGTATTTGTTTTAAAGGCTTCACGTCTGGTTTTAGGGTGATCTTCACGACACCCAAGTATCCTATTATCCCTTTTAAATTAGAAAACTTCATGGGGAACAAATCCTGATATTCGCAGAGGAGCTCAACAACCTTGTCTACTATCGCATCATCCCAATAGTCCCCAATATTTTCAAATTTTGGTTCCACCTCTGTGCCAATGTTGACCTACCTGGTTTTCAGTGGTACAGTTATGTTATGATCCTCTATCTGTGGACCTTCAACCTTGCAGTGACCTTCAGTTTTTGGAATATTAATCTTTTGGGGATCCTCGTCTTCTTCTTCAGCAGTCATGTTATAACATTCTAGCACATGGCTTAGCTCAGCAGTCCAATTAGGTTGGACTTGGTCCAAAGGATCTTGCGGTATCCTAAAGATCATTGCTTTAACCTCCTGTAGCACCACATCAATACAGTCAAACCCATCCTCAAAGCTGAACTTCATTATAAATCCTTGGTGCAAGATGTCCTACTCTTCAGTGCCATGGTGGAGCTCGGTTTCCAAATACCAATTCATTTTTATGATTCCTAGGGTATAACAAAATAGACGTACCCATTCAGTCTGGGGCTCCACTCCATAAGCCTTAGTCCATATGGCTAGGTGATCACAAGGATCATCCATTCCATCATACTTATTTGCCATCCACACTTTTGGCTGCCCAAAATGTATTCTCATCATCCTCCTATAGTCACACCAATCACTGAAACTATCCTTGTGCGTACCCCACCATCTTGCGAGTATAGTGTGTAGTGCCCAGTCCAAGGCTTGGAAGCGATGCTTCTCTGACACTTCTCTTTCAAATGCATCCAAAAATAAATCAACATCAGTTAGCCCATGGTAATGAGGCATATCCTTGACTTCGAATAACATAACACAATGACTTGGTCATCATATTACAACACAACATAGATACTTCATGCAACCGATTCTGCCAGTGGCCTAATTCTTCATCTGAATCTGACATGCAGGATCTTTCACAGTCCCATGCAATATGTCCATCCGCTGTCGGATTCACCCAATCCTGATCTCACGCCGTTATCTTATAAATCTGGTCCAGATCGTCATCACTTTCATAATCTTGGATTGGTTCTGTATAGCGCGATCCCTCTGTGGGATCTAGCAGCACCACCACTTGGAGTGACTCTTTTCAAATATCATCTTTCGCTTATCCAGGTTTATTACCTCATTCAAGCCAGTGGCCCAATCAATTCCAAGGAGTGTAGGGTAGGGATTGCTATCATCCACAATCTTTATTACTTCAAAATCTGCCAGTGCACTCGCACCCTTGATGTCAACTATGACCCCTTGCAGCCTCTCCATTGGGATAATTTTCTATTGATTCGCCATTCTTAACTACATCGGAGACCACTGGACTGCATGTCTCCCCATTCTTTCCCAAGGTTATTTTGGCAAAACATTCACGTCGGACCCTAGATCCAAGATAACATGGTCCATTTCGTACTCCCCTATATGCGCAGTGAGTCTCATTTCATGCTCGGTCCTTACCTTGTGCTTGCCAAGCTTCCCGACCATGCACGGTTCACCAGTAATTCCATCCTTACCAATGCACCGATTGATCAGTTCCTGCAAGCCCTTCATAGCCTTACTATCACAGAGCAATTTCATGCAGGTCTCCAAGAATGTGGTAATCATGGATGGGTCCATTTCTTCAACTGGTTTCTCCTGAATTCCTAAGGTAGAGGCCTTAGTGAATCTTTTCTTTACTTCCATAAATTTTTCTTTTGCACACTCTAGATCAGACCCAGTCTCTTTTTCTAGCACTTTCCAGACCCATTCACCTTTTGTAGGCTGCTTGCCTTTATCCTCCCCCATTGTAGTTCTACATCACAACATAATATTTAACTTAGGGTCTTCCTCGTGAGACTCAACCCTCATCATCTGAAGGTTCTCTGTCAGTTGCAGAGGTTGTGCCCCCTTTTCATGAATCTTAGCCAATAATATTGGGAAATCCCCAGTCACATGGTCAAACTGAGTATAGTAGCGCATGACAATCACGTTGGATTCAGATAGTCCCTCACATAGTGTCCTAGGCCTCAGAAATTGTAACAAATTAGCTATCCTCGACCTCTCCTAGGCCCTCCTCCACCTCAGCCTTGGCTGGGCCCCTGATACTCACCTTGTGTTTCCTCAACACCTTGGTCTGGAGGCTGTGTTTTTGTCTGCACCCTTCATGCAGGTGTCCTATCTATCATCAATTCACAACTTCGACAATTGCGCTCGTCAAGGCCTACTGATTGACAAAAATTTAAAACAGAGATGTTGTGGTGTCTGCATGAATTTCTGCAGAAAATGGCAATTGTCAGTTGCATGTTTCCCAGCCATCTAACATATATGCACCATAGCACAGACCCTGCACTTGGCCCTCCTGCGACCTCTGGTCATAGAGGCATTGGTCCTCCTGCTACAATATAGTTCGCAAAGACTAGGCAGTGATCCATGTAATGCCCCTGACCCTTGCATTTTAGGCATCAAACTTCTTCGCGCACTTCTAGCCGAGATGTTCTGTCCTGCTTCAGACTTTTCATTTCAAGACAAAGGTTTTGCAACTGTGCATGAATCTAGTGAACACCAAGATTAGCATCCTACATTGGTGTCTCATGCAGTCTCATCACAATTTCCAGAGCTTCTGCCTGGGTCCTAATCTTTTGTTGTGATAGTGCAACCCTTAGGTGGGGCAGGAGCGAGGCCACAAACCATTCGCGGTGCTACCCATTAGTTAGATTCATGTTGGCTTCATGGATCATACACTTCAGTATTTGATCCAAATCCCAGAGCATCTCCCCCGACTTCATCATGATCTCTTTGAATCCTACAATCGACTGTGCTTGAGACTTAGGTCTAGCGAATTCTCTATTCAGCGTGGCCTGGATACCTGCCAACACAGATGTTGGGTTATCAGTACTGCACTTAATGTACTATTATCAGTCTAAAATTTCCCTATGGTTGTCATGTTGTGTTTAAAGAAATAATGGAGGTAACCACAAATCTACTTTTGAGATCAGGACCTAGCCTTCCTAATACTCAGAGAGGGCTCTCTCTTTATGATTTAACTTTGTTGAGTTAATTGATATTAGGCTAGTTATTTAAGCTTGATTCGGTTTTGATTTGATTTGGTGGTGGAATCATTGATTCAAATGGATAGATAAGTGTCTTTTTACCATTGGGCCATGGAGTCCAAATGTCAAGAAAACATGATTGAATCAAGTTCTAAAGATAATGCTCTGAGGGCAAGGTAGCTAAGTAAATTAAGATCTTTTAGGTTGGATGGTGAAGTGGTTTTTCAATCAAGGTGAAGGAGCAATTAAGGATTCCTCAAACTGGCTAATGAGGGAAATTAAAGAGGTCAATCGAAACTAGGGAACAATGAAGAATTCCCTATTCTAGATAACAGAAGAAAACATCAAAATAAATAACTGTTCAAGACAAAGTGTACTTAAACAATTTCCATAGTAACATTCCAGTTATTTCATTCAAATTAGAAAACATGTAAGTCTGTGAAATACTTAAGAAAGTAACAATTTAACAAATGAAAGATACTTCACTGAAGTGGCCCAACACATGAATCCTATAATGCAATGCCTTTATTACTCAGTCCAGTCTTTTGACTTGAAAATGTTACAATAAACCCTTAGGTTTTAGATTAATGTAACTATAGAAATGTTCAGTAATCCACACTCTATACTTCGAATTATGAAGTATTTATACAAAAAACTTATTACAAAATATCCTAAACTGTTTTAGGAATTATTCAAAGAAAAATAAATATATTCATGCAAGAAGATAGAGACAGATATGTAACGAATGCACATTGTCCCTCTTTTATTGTTTTCTATTTTGATCTTTTGCTACTTTCTCTCTTTGGCTATTGCTCTATGCTGGCTATCTCCTACACTTCCTTTCACTGATACTATTTCATCTTTAAACTATGTTAGTGCTCTGTTTCTATTTTGACCATGATTTCTCTTTTACCTATTTTGCTTTTAATCTCCATAGTAAATCATTCAACATTTCCCAAGACTGTGCATCTGGTAATTTAATATTTACCATTCTTCTATAGACTTCATCAGTTTATGTGTATTTTGCAAAAGTAGTCTTGTTTATGAAGAGATGTTTTACCTCATGTTCGAGGTAAAAGATGTTTTCAAAAGTCTAATATAGCACTTTTCCTGTACGCATCCATTTCATAGAGGAATTGTTGGCTTGTTCCTTTGCCACTTCTCTGATTCTCTTATCGTAGTCTTCATGTAGCATCAACCTATCATTAATCACCAATGGATTAGGTAGACCTTTCTGCCTCAAAGCATCAAATTTCACCATAAACCTAGCTATTTCTAGCTCCATTGTTTGACACTTCTCCTCAAGCTGTGTTATCAGGTTCCTCTTGGTGATTACCTTCTTTACCTCTAGTATGGTCTCAGTTCTGTCAGCTATTCCAAGCTCCCACAATTCATGCTTGTTCTTTGAGTTAAGGAACTCAATTATTCTTGAGGCTTCTTCTAGCTTATTCCCAAGTCCAGCTCTAACCCTTTGAATTGCCTCACCAACCTCTTTGACCAAATCATTTTGTTCAAATATCACCTGTATAGATGGCCAAACATCATTGACTGAGTTAATGATATTGGCCCATAAAAGTTGTTTTTCTTGGGCTAGTGGCTCTCTCAGTGTCAATTCCTTCTTTAACTTTTGTATCCTCTCATTCAACCGGTTTGATTTATGTGTTTCATTCTTATGCATGATTTGAGCCAGTTTCTTTTCATCCTCTAGACTTTTTATTTGTTCTTTAAGTCTATTTATTTCATTTTTTTAGATGGACATATCTTCCATGGCTTTGATAAGTTTACTTGCTTCATCACTAGGATGAGCTGTTATTCCTGTTGAACCTATTGCTGATGTAGTTGTTGATGAAGTGGGGAGTACTGTAGCCACTGGAGCTGTTGTGGCTAGTGAGGCTGCCAAAGTAGAAGGAACTATTGTAGTAACTGTCAGAATAGCAGTGGCATTAGCTGCTTCAATGCTGACCTATTTCTAATGTACTAACTTGTCCATTTCTTTCAATTGAGCATTTAGCTGAAGAATGAGGTCCATCATCTCATCATTTTGGCTTTTATTCTCTAGAACTTCCTTGGTCTGTTGATGTTCAGAAGGAGGCAATTTTAGTTGCTTCTTCAATGCAACAATGCCTTTATTCTTCTTTTTTATGAGTTTTTCTACTGCCTTGATGTCATTTGGATTATATCCAATCTCAATAACCAATTATTCTAGTGATTTAATTATGTTATCCTCTGCTTGTGAGGATTCCTTCTCTAGCTTAAACTGTGTTGTGATATTCTCTAGAGAAGTTTGAAGTCTTTGTAGACTCATAGCTTTGTTGGTCATTGTTGAGTATATCATTTCTCCTGCTTGCTTATGAAATTCAATCTGATCTATAAGATGAACATTCTTGGCCAAAAATTCAAGTTCTGTCTTCTTGTAATCTACTGATGACTTAGACTGCTGTACTATGGGCTGCAAAAAGGCCATTTTTGTTAAGAAATTTTCCCAAGAACATAAATTAATTACCGAGAGGAATAAATATAAAATTAACCAGCAATAACCATAAACACATAAATACACATGTTTATCCGGGAAAAACCCAATCATAATGAAATTTCATTATCCTTGGCCAAAACCCTGGCCAATCCGGCCAAGTGAGCCTTCACCGCTCACATCCAGGCCATGCATTACAATGAAGTCCTTCCAGCCTTTTATAGGCTCCATTACATATAATACCACGGGCAGAATACCATGGGTGCACAATACCATGTGCCCCAAAACCATCACTATTTAACCTCGTCAACTTTTGACTTTATCCTGAGTCAAGTTTACCTAACAATTTCCCCCCTTAAACTTGACTTGGGGCTCCTTGACTAACTCCAGCCAAACCTGCTAAGTGAGACAATCCCGCTCACTCTAGCTCTTACCCCCCTCAAAGTTTTTACTCGGGGTATTGTTAACCTGACATCCCCCCTGTCACCTAGGTCTAACCCAGACTTTACCGGTGATCACCAAGGGGTACACATGCCTTACCAGGTCTTACAGTAGTATGCCCATTTACATGCAATAATTTTGACTTCATTAATTATTATTATTATTTTTTACTGCTGCTGTGATTTTGATCCATCCTCTCAATAGGTGACGGGTTCAATTCTTGATCCCATCAGATTTCGCGTTTTCATGCTCGCTGAATTCATTTTTCGTGATTGCTTCCTTGATCT